>WBZZ01004150.1:110000-128752 GCA_019918135.1 Paulinella micropora | reverse complement strand
GAAGAAGTTGTTTTTGATGACGAACCAGAAGAATTTACGCCTTTTAAAGAAAGTGATTTGAAGTGCTGGTATTACTGAAATCAAGGCCAACGTAGGAGAAGAATTGGCGAAAAAAGAATGCCAGTTAAAACAGGTAAAGAATTACCTGTTTTAGAAGCAAAAGAGGAACCTGCGCCAGTTAGGGAAAAGAAAACACCGATTAAAGCAAAGCGGAATCCGCCCGAGAGCGGATATAGTTGCTATGAAATAATAACGGCACATTTGAAAGTATCAAAAGACCCGTTTAATTTCTTGTATATGAAAGTGGAAGACCGCACCATAATGCAGGAGGATATGAAGAAATGGCACGAGAGCAGATACGCACACATACCACCAGACCAACGCCCTATTCTTAAATATGGTAAGTTAGATTATAAGACGTTTTTCCGCGATGTCTTATCTCAACACGAGGGCAAAATCACGACACTAAAAGATATGTATGACAGGTTTCATGTGTAAGCGGCGGTTAGTGCTATGTCTCTCATCACATCAATATTAAAATATGATGGTTTAAAAGATACATAATCCGCAGATGCCGTTTTATAATATACTTCCAATGTTATTGGAGCATCTGTCGCATATCAATAAAACCTCATTAGTCGTATTTCCAGAAATTCGTATTGTTGTATTATTGGTGGTATCCGCGGGATTTGGACAAGTCATTAACCATATCATTTTCATTTGGACTCCGTATCTTTGAATTAGCCATATACAATCAAAAGACTTATACTCAATGGCGGTTGTATAATTTAGCACTTCGCTGTAAAAGTCATCAACATTGTTCCGTCCGTTTTATGAAACCAAAACTGAAAAGTTCCTATTCCAGTCGGGGCGGGCAAATTCAAAGACCCGCGAAAAGCAACTTTAATGAAATAACCATATCCTAAATTAGATATTGTTTTGCTACCATAACCGCCAGTGCAAAGAGTAGTGAATGTGAACTTTCCATCCACGACCTAAGGTCAAGACCAACATACGCATTTTGAATGTTTCTTGTTAATGTCGGGGTAGCAGTAACGGCAATAGTTTTAGTATCAATAGACTGCTGTTCCTGTGATCGTCCAAATATATTCATATTTTTTAAACTATATATTCTACGATATAAAATAATTCTATTAAATTATGAACCGTTTGGGCAATCCATGGACATATCATTTTTATGGCTCTGTCATAGTGGATGAGAATTTAGAAATTGATGGAGTATTATATGGCGATCATATTGAAGCAAACTCAATACAAGCAAGGACTGATGACATAACAATATCATCGCGAAATAATAACGCTTCTTTGTTGATATCTGATACTGGTTATGTGTCAATTAATAACGAATACGATTTACCAATAGCGGACGGCACGGCTAATCAAGTATTAAAAACAGATGGGTTGGGCAATACTTCATTTGCTACATTAACCTCAAGTTATATAAGCGACTTTGAATTAGATAAATTAACGGACGTAGCATAACGGGCACACCCAACAGCAATCAATTGCTTATTTATAGCACAGGGCAATGGAGAAATACGACATCGCCTTATCTAAGATTAGATGGTCTCGCTATGATGTTTGGAGATTTAAATATGGGAGGTTTAACATAACAAATGTCTGTAATGTTGATGGTATTGATGTTTGCACCTTGACACTTCTGTGGTTAAATTAACATGAGACCAAACCATAACAGGGAATAAAATATTTACTACTTATTTGGGTATAAAAGATTCAAATCCATTAAATACAGGGAAGTTATTCTTCAATTACAACAATAATACGGGTTCTATTTATTCGTCGGAGGTAGGTGGAGCAACGGGATATCCACTATCTATTGTCGTTTCGTCCATAACCCTCGCTTCTACCACGGGGAGTGGGATAACATTGACGGCAATGTTTTAAATTTTAACAGCACAACAGCAATCAGCGGACTTCCAGCACCATTCTATGACGGCGATGCTTCAACGAAGGCATATACCGATGCGAAATTAGCAAAGGACGGCACAACGGCTATGACTGGCAGTTTAAATATGGGCGGTTTTGCGATTACGAATGTAGGCAATGTTGATGGTGTTGATGTTTCTACTCTTGACACTTCGGTGTTAAACTAACAGGATACCAAACCATAGCAGGGAATAAAAGGTATTTATCAACTTTAGAAGTAAGTGGTTCGTCCAATCCTACTACTTTTGACGGCATTGGCATAGCCTTTGATACAAAAATAGGAATGATTGCAGCACAAAAAACGGCGACAGCGACTTGGTATCCGATACAAATAACAGGTTCGTATGTAGAGTTATATTCAGGTAATACTTTAATTATAACCGCAACTGGCACTACACTCAATTTGAATAACAACAAAATAACAAACTTAGCCACACCATCAGCAACAACGGACGGAGCAAACAAAGGTTATGTGGATACATTAGACGGGCAAAATGTGAAACTAACAGGAAACCAAACCATAGCAGGAATTAAGACATATAGCAGTGGTGTTGAAATTACTGGAAATTCAATCAATTCAACAACAAAGGGCACATTCATCGTTTTCAATTCTACAAGTAATATCGGTTCTATTGCTGGTTTGGATATGAAAACTGCAACATATTACAACTTTGAAATTTCTGCGAAAAAAATTAAGTTTTATTATTGACGGGACGATTGTTTCGTGGTTTAATGCTACTGGCTTAGATTGTACTAGTAGTCGGATTGTTAATCTAGGAGCGCCACAAAATGCGAATGAAGCGGTAAATAGGCAATATCTGGATGACAATTGTGTGAAACTAACAACAGACCAAACCATAACAGGAAGTAAAACATTTAATGGGGCAAGCACTACGATAAAATATCTAACTTTAACGAACAACGCCGATTTTAATAATCAAACTATCACAAATGGTGGAAATATAACATATAATGGGGCGAGGATATTAAACCAAAATGGAGGAGATATATTCTTTTCACAGACATCAGGTGATTATCAATATTTCTTATTTACTCTAAATACCGCTACAAGCGGAACCGCAGACCAAAGAGGTTATGTATTTACGAATGTAGCATTTGATGTAAAAGGGGCGGGACTTTATATTTCAAAACTTTTGGACAATAAAAGTGCTTCGTCTGACATTGTCCGTTTTAACAATGCTGGCGGTATGCGATTTTATGGTGCCTTAGATATGAACTCAACAACATAACAAATGGTGGAACAATAATGGGAACGACAATCACTTCAACTGCTGGCATGACTACAACAACATTAACAACGAGCGACAAAAAACAACAGCATCAGGCAAACCAATAATCATAGGCAATACAACGAAAGGAATAGGAACAACAGCGGGTTTAGAATTGTATGGGACTTATAATAATAATACAACTGGAGCACATTTGCAGGCTATTACAACAGAAGATATATATCCCACTTTTCAACTAACTAATTTAAGTCATAATAACATAAATATGACTTTTGATGCGTATTTAGATGCTGGTGGATGGAAATCAAGTTATGCGAGTTCTAATTTTCTAATTAGTAAATGGAACAATAAACTTAGATTTTTGTATGATAGCGGGAAAAGTGTTGGGGTTGCTGTTCCTTGGTCTCTCGCTCTGCAACTTGACACATCGGGCTTATTAACAACGAAGGCAATAACAGCGAGTGGGACGATTACGGCGAATGCGGGATATCAACAACAACGGCAACTGCGAGTGGATTAATAACGGCAAATGCTGGGATATCAACAACAAGATTAACAACAAGCGACAATATAGTAGTAGGTGCTGGAAAAAGTGTTTTCATAGATAGGTCAGGATATACAAACACAAACAACAAATTAGTTTTGTGGGATGGTGGAACAGGCTCCACGACTGCTTTTAATGGATTTGGTATTAAACTAGACACAATGATGTACAATGTTAATGCTACAACTGATAATCACATATTTTACTATGGTGCCACAAATGAATTATTTAGAATTGGTAATGCTGGAATTACTGCTTCAAAGGCACTAACAGCAAATGCGGGAATTACATACACAGGCACACTATCATCGGCATTAGCATCAACTAATGGGGCAAAAATAGCAATTCAAGGACAAACAGACGGGACGAATGCGAGAGGAATATTTGTATGGGATGCTACTGATTCAAACTGGGGGATTTATATGTCTCAGTCTGGGGGAAATAGGTCATTAAGTGGAGGAACAGCACCAGCAGGAGGAGTAGGCGGGGGATTAACTTCTTATGCTATTAGATTTAGAGTGAATAATTCTTCAACGAGTGGGTTCATATGGGAGAATAGTTCAAATACTGCTTTAATGTCTTTGAAAGCAAGCGATAGACAATTATGGGTATTGTCTAATCCAATTCAATATTCAGACAGGAGAAAAAAAGAAGATATAAAGGAATGCTCAGGCTTAGATTTTATTAATAAGTTAAATCCAGTCTGCTATCGTATGATTGATGACAACAAGAAACAAAGAACGGGTTTGATAGCACAGGAATTAGAAATCGTATTAACAGAAATGGATATGCTAGATTTTGGCGGTTTTATAAAAGAAACAATTATGGTTCCGTGTCCAAAGCAAAGAAAAGAATACGAATTGAAAGGTGTGAGTGTTAATCCAGAAGATGTTAAATGTATTGATAGTGGTGATGTCGGTTATGGTATAGGTTATTCAGAGTTTATCGCCCCGTTAATTAAGGCCACACAGGAGTTATCGGAAAAGGTAGTTAATTTAGAAAAACAAAATAATAATCTCATGCTTATTATAGAAGATCTATCTAAGCAATTGGCAGAAATCAGAGTGGCCGTTCTTGATAATGTCAAACAATAATACGCGACTTCATATATCGCCACATATTATTGATATGACAGATGGCGAACTAACACCAGAATTAAAGTCTCGCTGTATTTCGACAGAGTTAAAAATGAACAAAAAAAATTAGACTATGAAATTAACGATGAGTGGCGATGTTGTTGTTTCAAAGAAAGGACAGATGCAAGATTAATTAAATATGCTGTTCAGATGACAGTTATATGTAGCGTAATCATTTTGTGTGTTGTTAGATTGAGCGACCCGACAATCAGTTGTGCTAATGCTAACACATTTATAGGCGTACTCACGCTTCTTATTGGGATAATCTGCCCGTCTCCAAAAATAAATTAAAAACCAAAAGCGGATAATCCGATCATATTGTCGTAGTGTATTTGTGTTTTAAGATGCTTTGACAAATTATCAATTCTGAAAGAATTACCACATTCACATTGAACTATTTTTGATTCATATATTCTTTTTTTTCGGTTTATCTCATCTTTATTTCTGTCTCTATATTCTTTCCATTTTTGTGATAGTTGTTCTTTGTTTTTTGCCACGTATTCTTTAAGATATCGTGACACACAGTCTTCATTTTTTTCAAGCCATTCTTTTCTTTTTTGTGATATTTTCTCTTTGTTTGTTTCTCTATATTTTTTATCTCTTTGTGCTATTTTATCCTTGTTTTGTTCTCTGCGATGAAAGAGAAGATATGTTAGCACTTATTCGTTTTCTAATGCAAGCGACCAAAATGGAGTATCGGCACTTCACAAAACAAACCCACTTATTAAAGGGCAACGAACTAAGACGCGATCGCATGCTAGATACCAAGAATGATTTTGAATCACTAGACAACACACGTTATGGCAACACAAATAATCACTTTATGTTGAATAGATACAATAGAGCAGTCATCCAGACCAGAATGAGAGACAAAAGAGAGTTTCCAAAAATAAAACGAAAACTAACTAGAAACTTCTCTGCTGAAATCCCGGACAAGTTGAAACTCGCCTAGAAAGAAAGGATTTTAAACCGCTCGTCAATCCTCCAAGTAATTATGCTTTTGGTAGTCCTTACTCTCCTTATTTCTATAATTATGCTTCACCACCCCAACCTTTGGTGCTGAATATGATAATTATAGATATAATCCAAACTATTTTCAAAACCCATAATATAGTGAAACATGCCTAAATCTATACGTAAAGGATTAACAGCAAACAAGTTGCCACGAAAAACACTTTTGAGGCAGAATCTGGAGAAAACCAATATAGAAAAAGCACACGAGGAATTTACCATTGACAGCCAGTAATAACAGAGTTAGATAACAAAAAACCGCCAAAATTTAAGAATGACTTAGAAATACAACCAATTAAAACACAAAGAGATGGCATTGAATTGCTCCCTATTCAAAAAGAAGGAAATTGCCAGCAATGGAACTATGGTTATATGTGCAAGCACTGGCGGTGGTAAATCAGTTATGATTTGTAATCTACTCGCCAAAAAAAACATGTTGAAAGGTTTTTATGATAGAATAGTAGTCTTTTTGCTTAAGTCCGTGCCTGATTTTGGAAGACACTCTCAAGTTAAAAAAAAGAAGACATAATCAAGGAAGATAGGCCTGAGTTAATGAGAGAAATATTAACTAAACAAAAGGAACTGGATTAAAACTAAAGGGTTTAAGAAGGCACCAAAAATATTATTGTTATTGATGATATCGCACAGAGTAAAAACTTTTCTCAAATCAGAAGTGTCTTACTGAGTTGTTTTTTCGCTTCAACACATGCTAAAGTGTCAGTCTGGGTAGCAACGCAGAGTTATACACAACTCCCGCGAAGAATAAGAATTAATTGCCATTGGATGATTATTTTTAATGGAGTAAGGAGAAGCGAACTTGACAGACTGGCAGATGAATATGAAAGCACTTTTCTCACTAAAAAAGAATTTTACAATATGGTTAAATATGCTACGGCAGAACCTTATTCATTTCTAGCAATTAATAATACTGCTAGTGATAGAAACAACCCAGTTTAGAAAGAATTTCTCTACTATATTACGATTAAATAAGGATAGAGATATGACAAACCTGTAAAAAAATTAAATTAAATGGTTTTTTTTTTGCCATAATATATGACATGACGGAATCAACTAAATTATATAAGACTTGCTATCAACAAGCAATCGCTATTTGGTATAAACAAAATGCGCAAGGAAAATTCGTAACAATTCGTAAGGGATCGCCCGAATACTTAGCAGTGAAGAAGATAGAAGAGGATATTAAGAGTGGCAAGATTAAGTGTCAATTAAAACCAAAGTAAGCAAATCAGGAAGTAAGAACAATGAACAAACTATTTCTAGTGGGCAACTAGACAAATGCCAGATGAAGCATTGAAAAGAAAAATACCAGACATAGAATCGGCAAAAACTTCATCTCCTAAACCAAATGCCAAACCTATTGAGATGTCTCCAGCACTTAAGATTGAACAATCTTTACCCAAATCTGTCAATCCACTCCTGTTGCTGTGCCGAAACAAACTACACAACACCAGCAAGTAAGATAGAAGCAATGGAAGATGCTTCTAAGGAAACTCACCACCACCTAAGGAGGTTGCGCAAACTAATGACACTGATGTAAATCAAGCCATAGCGGATTTAAAGAAAATGAAAGAGGAAAGAATTACGCACAAGAATTTACAAACTATGAAAAAAATAATTAATGGTAATTGATAAAATAATATATTATGCGGATATTTATATATTCGCATTTATATAATGATTAAAAAACTCAAGTGCTTCAAAACGTTTGCCAATTGACTTTATTAAGAAGATAAATGAAGCAAACCGACAAAAAAGTGATGGGTTTCAAGTAAACCAGTTTGAATTGTGGAGTAGTCATGGTGCCCCATTAGTTTATCAACCATTAACTGAATTTGGCGACCTTGTCCCGCATGAGAAGAGCACTATCCAAAACACATTAACAGACATTTCTGATAAAAAAGAAAATGCGGATGTTGTTGATTTGGACACTGCTGTTAGCAGTTTGGCTTATTAACAGAAAGCGGTTCAAAATGCTGAGGCAAGAGAGTTTCAATTGACTTCGCCACAAGATGCGAGACTTGACAATATACAAAAATTAGTTGATATTATTAAACAATCCGTTTCAGGTGAATAAATAATTATTTTTAATTTCTATTATTATTTTTTTTGTATAGTAGCATTGCAAATTTTACAATCCACAACCACACAAAAAAAAATGGAAAGAAAAGGAGATTGAAGTTACTGAGGAGTTGATGACCCTCAACAACCTCAGATATGAGTTGCCAGCAAGTCTGGCGCTCTCTGAACAGGGAAGTATCTTTAAGAAGAACTTCTTCGACCAGCAAAAGTATGCCAGTGATTCTGGAACTGAAATGATTTTTACACTACAGGCAAGCACTGATTTTGTTCATGGAAAGAATTGCTATTTGTCGTTTGACATTAAGGCCGATGGGTTGGTAGCCACTCAAGTTTTTAATCATTGTATAAATGCGAATATATAAATATCCGCATAATATATTATTTTATCAATTAGCGTTAATTATTTTTTTCATAATTTGTAAATTCTTGTGCGTAATTCTTTCCTCTTTCATTTTCTTTAAATCCGCTATGGCTTGATTTACGTCAATGTCGCTAGCTTGCGCAACTTCTTTGGTTGGTGGTGGAGTTTCCTTAGAAGCATCTTCTATTGCTTCTATCTTACTTGCTGGTGTTGTGGTAGTTTGTTTTGGCACAGCAACAGGAGTGGGATTAACAGATTTTGGTAGAGATTGTTTAACCTTCGGTGCTGGAGACATTTCAGCAGGTTTTGCGTTTGGTTCGGGAGATGAATTATTTGCTGATGCTATGTCTGGCGCCTTTTCGTTTCATGCTTCGTCTGGCACTTGGTCTGGTTGCCCGCTAGCAATAGGTTGTTCATTTTTTCTTACTTACTTTGCTTACTTTTGGCTTTAATTGACACTTAATCTTACCACTCTTAATATCCTCTTCTATCTTCCTTACTGCTAAGTATTCGGGCGTTCCCTTACGAATCGTTACAAATTTTCCTTGTGCATTTTGTTTATGCCAAAGTGCGATTGCCTGATGATAGCAAGTTTTGTATAATTTAGTTGATTCGTCATGTCATATATTATGGCGAAAAAAAAACCATTTAATGCAATTTTTTACAAGTTTGTCATATCTCTATCCTTATTTAATCGTAATATGGTAGAGAAATTCTTTCTAAACTGGGTTGTTCTATCACTAGCCGTATTGTTAATTGCTAGAAACGAATAAGGTTCTGCCGTACCATATTGTAAAATTCTTTTTTAGTGAGAAAAGTGCTTTCATATTCATCTGCCAGTCTGTCAAGTTCGCTTCTCCTTACTCAATTAAAAATAATCATCCAATGGCAATTAATTCTTATTCTTCGCGGGAGTTGTGTATAACTCTGCGTTGCTACCCAGACTGACACTTTAGCATGTGTTGAAGCGAAAAACAACTCTGTAAGCACTTCTGATTTGAGAAAAGTTTTACTCTGCGCAATGTCATCCAATAACAATAATATCTTTGGTGCCTTCTTAAACCCTTTAGTTTTTAATCAGTTCCTTTTGTTTGGTTAATATTTCTCTCATTAACTCAGGCCTATCTTCTTTGATTATGTCTTCTTTTTTTAACTTGAGAGTGTCTTCTAAAATCGGGCACGGACTTAAGCAAAAGACTACTATTCTATCATAAAAACCTTTCAACATGTTCTTTTTGGCGAGTCGATTACAAATCATAACTGATTTTCCCCCGCCAGTGCTTGCACATATAACCATAGTCCCCATTGCTGGCAATATTCCTTCTTTTTGAATAGGAAGCAATTCAACGCCATCTCTTTGTGTTTTAATTGGTTGTATTTCCAAGTCATTGTTAAATTTGGGCGGTTTTTTGTTATCTAACTCTGTTATTACTGGCCTGTCAATAGTAAATTCCTCGTGTGCTTTTTCTATGTTGGTCTTCTCCAGATTCTGCTTCAAAAGTGTTTTTCGTGGCAACTTGTTTGCTATTAATCTTTTATGTATAGATTTAGGCATGTCTCACTATATTATGGGTTTTGAAAATAGTTTGGATTATATCTATAATTATCATATTCGGCACCAAATGGTTGGGGTGGTGAAGCATAATTATAAAAATAAGGAGAGTAAGGACTACCAAAAGCATAATTACTTGGAGGATTGACAAGCGATTTAAAATCTTTTCTTTCTGGACGAGTTTGGACTTGTCGCGGATTTCAGCGGAAAAGTTTCTCGTCAGATTTCGTTTTCATTTTTGGAAACTCTCTTTTTTCTTTATTCTATTCTGGATGACGGCTCTATTGTATTTATTCACCATAAAGTGGTTATTTGTGTTGCTATAAAGTGTGTTGTCTAGTAATTCAAAATCATGCTTAGTTGCTAGCACACGATCGCATTTTTGTTCGTTGCCTTTAATAAGTGGTTTGTATATTTAGTATAGCATGTATAGCATAGCATAGTATAGTATAGCATAGTATAGTATAGCATAGTATAGTATAGTATAGTATAGTATAGTATAGTATAGTATAGTATGTATAGTATAGTATATAGTATTAGTATAGTATAGTATAGGTATTATGGTATAGTATAGTATAGTATAGTATAGTAGTAAGTAGAGTAGAGTAGAGTAGAGTAGAGTAGAGTAGAGTATAGTAAAGTATGGTATAATATAATATAATATAATATTGTATAGTGTTTAGTATAGTATAGTATAGTATAGTATAGTATAGTAAGTATAGTATAGTATAGTATAGTATAATATAGTATAATATAGTTTCGTATAGTATAGTATAGTATAGTATAGTATAGTATAGTATAGTATAGTATAGTATAGTATAGTATAGTATAGTATAGTACAACAAGCATAATATAATATATCATAGTATAATGTACCGTAGTACAGCATAGTATAGCATAGTATAGTATAGTATAGTATAGTATAGTGTAGTATAGTATAGTGTAGTATAGTATAGTATAGTATAGTATAGTATAGTATAGTATAGTATAGTATAGTATAGTATAGTATAGTATAATATATCATAGTATAATGTAGCGTAGTACAGCATAGTATGGCATAGTATGGCATAGTATAGTATAGTATAGTATAGTATAGTATAGTATAGTATAGTATAGTATAGTATAGTATAGTACTATTATTATTATTATTATTATTATTATTATTATTATTATTATTATTATTATTATTATTATTATTATTATTATTATTATTATTATTATTATTATTATTATTCCAGATTGTTTTTGGGTGGGGTTTCGAGGCAGCACTTGCACATTCGGTGACGTCTTGCAAGAGGTTGCTGGGACTGCGGAATAATAATAATAATAATAATAATAATAATAATAATAATGATGATGATGATAATAATAATAATAATTCTCTCTCTCTTCTCTCTCTCTCTCTGTCTCTGTCTCTCTCTCTCTCTCTCTCTCTCTCTTTCTCTCTCATTCTCTCACTCTCTGCCTGTCTGTCTGTCTGTCGGTTTGCCTCTCTCTCTCTCTCTCTCTCTCCAATTGTAAGTAAAAGCGAAGAAGAAAAAGAAGAAGAAGAAGAATAAGAAGAAGAAGAAGAAGAAGAAGAAGAAGAAGAAGAAGAAGAAGAAGAAGAAGAAGAAGATGATGATGATGATGATGATGAAGACGAAGTACAAGAAGAGAGACAGAGAGAGAACAGAGAGAGAGAGAGAACAGAGAGAGAGAGAGAGAGAGAGAGAGAGAGAGAGAGAGAGAGAGAGGGAGAGCGAGAGAGAGAGAGAGAGAGAGAGAGCGCGCGCGAGCGAGAGAGAGAGAGAGAGAGAGATTCTTTTACTTCGTTTTCACCTTCTTTTGTTCCTTCTTACTTTGTTTCTTTATGCCTTTTTTCTTTCTAAGTTTATCTCTACTTCTTTCCCTTTTCCCTGTGTATTTCTTTTGATTGTTGTCCTTCAGTTTCTCGGTTTGACTAGCCCCTTTATTTTCTGTACAATTTCCTTCTTATTAAATTTCAAGAGAGAGAGAGGGAGAGAGAGAGAGAGAGCAGAGAGAGAGAGAACACGAGAGAGAGAGAGAGAGAGAGAGAAATACATAAAAAATAATCAGAATAATTGCAAAAACACACTACCGCGCACATACCAAACCAATCCTAAATCAACTGAAACTGTTCGACATCACCCACCTATATACACTCCGTATATGCATAGAAAATCACCCATTCATTTACCCTAAAAAACACCTCAACAGACCACTTCACAATAGCACCTTTACACCAATCAATACCATACACTCATACAAACCCGATACTCAACAAAAGGCAGCCTCTTTGTTAACCACAAAGACCCATACCTCACCAAGATCTTTGCAGATCAATGGAAGTCAATCCCAAAACATGTAACAGATGAAACAAAAATCAAACCATTCAAAAAAGCACTAACTGCATATCTACTAAAACACCAACAAACATCATAATACATATAACATGAGTGGGCGTGGTTGACCATATACGTCGATTATTCGGAGAGTTCTTCTTCAGGTAGCAGACAAAGGAGCAAGTCTAGTGTTCTTCTCTCTCTCTCTCTCTCTTACCCCCCCCCCTTCACTTCTTTTTCTTCTTCTTCTTCTTCTTCTTCTTCTTCTTCTTCTTCTTCTTCTTCTTGGCGCGTGTGCGTATGATCCCAACTTCCCCCCCCCCCCCCCCTCTCTCTTTCATTTTTCTCATGAAAAAAGAAAAGAGAGGGGGGGCCGCCACACATACGTTGTACTACGTATACAGCTTTACAATTACATATACCCATAACATAACATAATAATATATATCACCGCGCAATATATCTAAGCAAAAGCATTAATTTTAATAACTATAATACAATATTAATACTGAGCCGCTGAATACTAATTTTAATATTAATATCTTGCTTAATACGCTCAACTGAATAACTAGGTTTCCACCTTTGATAAAGGTATAACTTACTAGCTATACTTTTCACGTGGACGTTCCCTGAGTCCAATTGTAAAAATTGTTCTCTCAATAAAAGCGAAGAAGAAGAAGAAGAGAGAGAGAGAGATCTTAGCGCAGACATTGGTGCCCGGACCGGTCGGGATAAAAGGATATATCTATACCCTGTTGTCCCTACCGGTCCGGACACCGATATCGATGTTTAGGTAAGACTAGTAAGAGAGAGAGAGAGAGAGAGAGAGAGCAGAGAAAGAGAGAGAGAGAGAGAGAGAGAGAGAGAGAGAGACTAGAGAGAGAGAGCAGAGAGAGAGAGAGAGAGACCTCAAATTCTACCTTTTGTAATGCCCCCAACGATAGCTCAATAAAAAGTCGGTAATACAACCAAACACAGTCGTCAAGAATGAGAATGATGTCTCGTTGTATTAGCCCAGAGAAAGGAATAAGGAAAACGGCAACAGACCAGGAATAAATTTGGCATCAGGTCCAATCCGGACAAATAATACTGAAAAGCAGGCTGGTGCACCTGTCACTAGGAAAAAGGTACTTTTTATCGGCTATCCGGGTGATACCCCCTCCCGTTTTTATGACGGAAATAGCATTTTCGTCATACAATTTCTGATTTTTTTCTGCGCTATGGAGTCATGCCACACAGCGCATCGACCCACGGATAGACGCTAAAATACGATAGATATCCTCATACGGCACGTCAAAGCGCATTCTCTAGCCGTTCTTGTAAATTTTGAACTCCTCCCTTCAACTTCTTTTTTTTTTTCTCTGCAGTATGTCAAGAACAAATGTATTACCATTAAAAAATACAAGCAACGTGGTGCCGTGATCTTCTTCGCCTTCTTATCATTACTATTATTATTATTATTATTATTATTATTATTATTATTATTATTATTATTATTATCATTATTATTATTATTATTATTATTATTATGGACACCGTGATAGCCCAGTGGTCAAGTTCTACCATCTGGGCCCTGTCGCCAGTTCGATTCCCGTCGGTGCCACCAGTATTTTCATTGAACATACCGATCCATCTGGACCAGTATTTTCATTGAACATACCGGCCCGTCTGGAAGTGTTGGAACTGCCCTTGCGGGGGTGTCATTAGAGCTTATCGTCAATTCTTCGTACTCCCCTCACGGGTGAGACGATGGAGGCGCATGTGCAGAAATGCATCAGCCATTGACAGAGAAGCACTATTATTATTATTATTATTATTATTATTATTATTATTATTATTTGGAGGCTTATGTCCGTTGAGGATATGCCATTAGCTGCATCAGTACGCCTCAGACATAGTAAATCTGCCTTGGAGTGTTGACTGTGACATATTTGAGGGAAATCCCGATGAAAAAACCTAGTCACACTTGCTAAACAGAGTTCCAGCCCAATGGCCTCAAGGCGTTAAACTGTGACGCCAACTCATAACCCTTTGGTGGTAGATGCTGGGGAGGAGGGTCGTTGCGCGCGTAAAAGATCTTAAACTCCGCATATGCTGGTTGATAGCCCAGGACCCAGCAGACACCAGATTGTTATGGGTGGGGTTTCGAGGCAGCTCTAGCAACCGCGCTTGGTGTATGCACTTGCACATTCGGTGACGTCTTGCAAGAGGTTGCTGGGACTGCGGAATAACCTCGGCTTAGTGCAGTCTTGCCCTCAGGAGCTCCATCGGTGGCCCCGATCATCAGGCGAGAGACTGACACGGGGGGGTGGAGGACCTCGAACAAGGGTATTGGAGGCTTATGTCCGTTGAGGATATGCCATTAGCTGCATCAGTACGCCTCAGACATAGTATTATTATTATTATTAGGGAGTACATAGGCCATCGGTCCTTTCCATGGGCTTATTGGTATAAAGCTCCTAGAGTAATGTTCTATGCCGTCACTTCCTTTATTCCACCGATTGGTGTGGAGACTTTCCTTATGGAATGGAGGACTGGATGCACATGGCCTTTTGGCTCAGCAATTGGCAGGAGATACACTATTATTATTATTATTATTATTATTATTATTATTATTATTATTATTATTATTATTATTATTATTATTATTCTCCACACGAAGATCCGACGGTAAATACATGGTCTTTTTAATGACATACCCTTGTCTAAAGCGGATATCCTGTAATATAGTACTAGGGGGCCAGTCCTAATAACTATATCCGAAGTTGGGGTGTATGTACCCAACCCTGCGATATACCGACACAAGTAGAGATTGACCGTGCACAGGTACGACAGTATATAATGTATCGTAAAAAATAAGAAGTTCAGAGAACATTTCATTTTTCGAGAACATCATCCCAGGACTTGCAAGAGGGTCATACCCGGGAACGCCATCGCTCAATACACTAGCGATCCTTGTCTACGGTGTAGTATCATTGTCGATCGACCTTTCGCACTCGTATGTTGCGATCGAATGCCAAGTTATATCACTGAGTCATTTTAATATTCATAATAATAACTGATGATGCATGATCAAATCATGATACGACGTGTGCAATCAATCAGTTTATTTGAGACGCATAAAGAAAAATAGTTTCTTTGTTACTGACTTCGTCTTCTGGCACGGATTTCTTTGCCTGGTGGTGGGCCACCAACAAAAGTTAAATCGAACTTTGACTGTTCGAGATTGTTAGGGATTCCGCCCAACGATAAGTCAAAAGCGACGTCAAGCACTCCCCTTGGCAGTGTCTGAATAGTCCACGCAGTGTAATCCTTGTCTCTGGGAGTAATTGTGTCATCCCATGTCTCGAGACCTTTTGCGTCTTTATAAACTGGAAGATAATGTCTTGCCTTTGGATCCTCGACCGGGTCCATACTTCTCCAGAACTGGAGTATCGGTTGCATTATTTTTGCGGCTATGATATTTTGAGTGTCCGTGTGACACGCGTTTTTTGTGGAACTGCCACGACCCGCATTAAGTATAAGTCTGAGAGAGTGTCATCAGTAACATGTTGTTCTGCTGGTCTCATCAGATAAAAAGCGTCTTTCACCCATGCGATGGTTGCTATTGCGTCACCTTCCTTCCATCGCTCATGGACGATCTCGACGTTGCCCGCATTTGGGTCAGTGTCAATCTCCTCATCCTCCTGGTGGACGTCCTTTGATCTCATCGACCTCATCGCCTTCCTCGGTTGGTCGTTGATAAGATCATTTCGCGCTCTCCTTAGCTGTGCCTCTGTGATCTTCTCCTTCTTTCCGCTGTGCTCTCGCGGAGACTTGGACTGAGTCCCCACCGTGCTTATGCGGTCAGTCTTCTCCTTACTGTCAACTTCACTCTCCTCCTTCTCAGCTATCGGTGCCCGATAAGCATCTTCTTGATCTATGCCAGCCTCCTTGTGGATGGGCGGCACCTCTTTGAAATCATCTCTCATCCGTTTTAACGCCTCCTCAACGGATTCATCTTCCAGTAAGAAGGGATCATACTTAATCAGCCTTCGTACATTCACAAATTGCACCTTCCCTCTACCCCTGATCTTGTAGTTCAGAGGTCCCGTCTGTTCCATGATTTGATAAGGTCCTTTCCAATGAGTGAACAGCTTAGAGCTGACTCCCTCCGGGACCTGAGGATGGCACAATAGTACAATATCCCCGACCTGGAATTTGATCTGATCCAAGTGCGCTTGTCGCACCCCTTCAGTATCAGTCTTTCGGCGCTCCGCCTCTCTATGCGCCCTGACTATTTGCTCCGCCTCCATCTTCACTCTAAGTCTCATCCAGAAGTTGTAGGGTAGGTCCTGCAAACATAGTAACTGAAGGTGTGAGTTTACTTGCAGCTATTTTTAGGGGATGTTGGGATTTCAAAGGTGCGACTGCAGCGTTTGAATACGTTATGCAGATCCCCTCATCTGATAGAAAAGCTAGACATGTTTCAAGTCAGTGGGGGCCTGATGGAGGTGGTAGGGCTCCTACTTTCTCTGACCTAGATAGTTTCAACCCTTTATCATCACATTATGATGCAGAGCAAGCTGAGGTGCTAGGAAACAGAATTGATGTACTGTTCGGATATCATTCTTCTCATTTAAGTTTTGATGTTCGTGCTGCACTCACTGCATCATTTTTTCGTCATGCATCTGCATATCATGCAAAATACGAGAAGACTGCCCCTTGCCTGGAGTTTGTAATGACAACATGTCATAAAGCTAGTCTTGATCATGAATCCTTTTTCAAGCTAGGTAAGGATTTAGAGGAGAAATTCAGAGAACTAAACAAAGAGCAGTTATTTATGAAACTTTTAGTGGAAGAAAATAATAACCTTGCTAAGTCAGTGACAGGTTTGATACAGGTTGTTTCAGATTTGTCTAGCAGAATACATCGAATGGAATAACATGTTCTAGCATTGGTTCAACATCACCTATAAAAAATACATTAAAATCATGCCACAAAAAAATGAACGACGTGTGTCTAGTGTTCAGTCTTTTTTTAGTTCTTCTTCTTCTTCTTCTTCTTCTTCTTCTTCTTCTTCTTCTGGAGGAGAACTAGTGGCAGGTACTAGTTATGGATAAGAACGAGAACAAGAAGGAGAAGAAGCAAGAGGATGTGGAGAACTTTCTTCTTCTTCTTCTTCTTCTTCTCCTTCTTCTTCTTCTTCTCCTTCTTCTTCTTCTGCTCCTTCTTCTTCTTCTCCTCCTTCTTCTTCTTCTTTTTCTTCTTTTTTCTTCTTCTTCTTCTTCTTCTTCTTCTTCTTCTTCTTCCTTCTTCTCCCTGTGTCTGCTGCTGCTTCTGCTGCTACCTCTGCTGCTGCTGATAATGATGCTGCTTCTGCTTCTTCTGCTGCTTCTTCTTCTTCTTCTTCTTCTTCTTCTTCTTCTTCTTCTTCTTCTTCTTCTTCTTCTTCTCTTCTTCTTCTTCTTCTTCTGCTTCTGTGTTTCAGAATACTGAGTCTCAGAATAAAGTTAATAACGAAAAGGTTGAGGGAAAGAAGAAGGAAATCAAGAAGAAAGAAAGAAAAGAACATTTTCAACCATTATTCAGATTTACTGCTGAACATAATAAGGGTCCTGTAGCAACTTTGCTCAAGGATTGTGTAGAAATTCAATTTTCTAGGATACTTTAGCAAATGTTGCTAACAAACATCTTTATTTTTTTATTGTACAAGTGACTCAAGTGGTCAACTAAAAAGCAAAATACTGACTATTTGCAATTTGTATTATTAAAAACTTTGGAAGACCAGATGAAAAGATTAAGCGAAACTACAGAACATATCCAATCATCTAAATGGGCTGCTTGGCATACTGATGTTTCTCTTGCTACGCAAGAGATAGAAAAGCAATTTTTAGCAAGTGCGAAAGAACTCTGGATACCACAAATGGAGATACTAAGAACTAGAAAGAAGGAGAAGGTAGAGGAGAAAAGTAAAGTAAGAAAACAACAGAATTCAGAACCATCACTCAAAAAACAACATATGTAAAGTGGGCCTTATCAAAATTAAAATAAAGTTTTGTGATGAATAGAACCATCACTCAAAAAACAACATATGTAAAGTGGCCCTTATCAAAATAAAATAAAGTTTTGTGATGAATCTTTTTGTTACAATATAATTTTTGAGTATTGAATATTAATATCCCAAAAGGATTTTATTATAACTAAACTGGAAGATAACAAAAACTAACTTCAAAGATCTCTCTTCAAAAGTTCATGTTCAAGCCGGCCCTACCACTTTTTGTCGGGAAGTTTCACGATTGCATAGGAAAATGTACGAGTTTTGTGGTATACTGGCCAGATTTTTTTTTCAAAACATAGTGTCTCGACACCTCCAACACATGCTCAGTTTCTGCGCGCAAGAGGTATGTTCATACTTGAAAGAGTGATGAATGAGGTTCAATACATCACAAGAAACAAATGTATCAAATTTTTTTCAATAAATTATATTTTCACTTAGAAAAGTT
>WBZZ01004150.1:100000-105000 GCA_019918135.1 Paulinella micropora | reverse complement strand
GCAGACAATTTACGTTTTAGACAATCAAGTTTGGGAATGTCTGTTGTAAGAACGGCGGGAAGTGTAGAAAATGTGGTCAGTCAATATGCGTGGAATGTTGATAAATGTAATAATACTGGAAACTTCCCCACGATTGATTTTACCAAATTGAATGTGTTTGAAATAGTTGTTCAGTATCTGGGCAGTGGTCAAATTACATTCAAAATAGAAAACCCGCGAACTGGACGAATGGAAGTAATTCATGCGATTAAATACGCGAGCACTGCTACTACTCCATCATTGGATCAGGCGGCGTTTGCTATTTATGCGATGGCGTATTCATCAAGTCTGGCATCCGTTGTAATGAAAACGGCTAGCATGTTTTTAGCGGTTGAAGGGGTTATTGATCGGACTATTGCTATAACTAATTCGTATGATAATGTTAAAACTATAGGAGCAACTGAGAATGCCATATTTACTATTAGAAACCGCGCCACATTGAACAGCAAAACGAATTACAACATAATCTACTTTGAGAATTTGTGTATTAGCAATTCGGACACTAAAACATGTATCGCGAGAATTATTCTTAATACCACATTAGGAGGAACACCTTCTTATTCAAATTACGATACAAACACATCATTGGCCGAAGTAGATACAGCGGGGACAACAAGAACGGGCGGAAGCGTGATATTTACATATGTGTTGTCTGGTGGTTTATCAATATACATTGATTTGTCTCAATATAATATCAAGATAGGGTCAGGTAAGACATTTACTATATCCGCACAAAATACAAGCGGTGGAACGGCGTGTATTTACGCTTCATTAAACTGGATTGAAGATCAGAATTAAACAAAAAAAGAAGGTTTTATTTATACATAAAATATTATATCATAGAATATTGTATTTGCGCATCAACTTTCTTTTCTATCTCTATTAACATTTTTTATATATTCAAACCCCTTATCCTTAATTAATTTTTCTGTTATACGTGCGTGATTTTTCTTTAAATATATGTAAAACTGGTCAATATTAACACCGCAGGGGATTTGTTCTTTATGTTGTCGTCTTCGTCGTGAGTTAATATTTTTTATTAGAGTGAATAGTGTATCTAAATTTTGTATAAAAGTCATTATGTTAATGTACTCTTTTTTTTCTTAAGCATGATACGCTTTTAAGAGAATACTAACCTCAAAGTTTAAAGGAACCTCCAAAACTTCACCTTGCGCATTTCTAATGACGATATCAATAGTTCTTAAACTTTTCGTTGTATTAAATGGCACATAATCGGCAACATCGTTTGATGATTCAAAGTAGCACTGGACTCCATACGGCTTATCTAAATTACATTTACCAACGACAGAGAAATTACCATTTGCTTCAACTAAACCAGATTGATTTAAGCACGGCTATGAACATAAACGGCCGTTTCACCGATTAGATTGACTATGGATTGCATCGTGCTACTCGCCGCCGCCGAGATATCAGCAGTTAGTCCTATCTTGTCGCTAATAGTGCTGTTATCGTAATCAAAAGCATACGTATCACCAGTGAATGCGAAATTTAATTTATTAACGGAGTTCAAAGTTATAACTTCAGAGTCGGGGGCAATTGCTAAATTAACTGCAGTTTGAAGGGCGGTAAGAAATGTGTCAATGGTGTATTGATTTTCTGTTATGATTGCCGTTTTTGTAGCCGATCCAGTTGTTTTAATCAATGTGAGAGTGTTAGCATAACTCGGCATATTTGGGAAAACGTTTGGAATGGAGATACTTTTAACGACATAAGCACTGATTATATCAATATTACGACCAGTTGCTGGTAAATCAACGACAAAACGGCCATTGTGAGTAGAAGCAGATTTTGATTCTGTTTTATCGCTTGAGGAGACGCGAAGGAGGAAATTTTTGCGGGTGCGCTTTTCATCTTCAAGATTGCTTATTGTAAAGGACATTGCTACATATTTATAAAATATATTATTCTAATTTTTAATTTTTTTATTGTTTTACGACGCATCTGCTAGGATAGCTAGACGCAACTTTGACGTATTTCAACCAAGCGATGGCGCGATCTGCGTTATAATCGGCCGCATAACGAAGAGTGACTTCCGCAGTTCGTGAGTTATTAACTGCGAGACCAGACGCTCCAATGTGTGGCGATTGGTTGAGTGTCTGGATAATAGTAGCAAATCCTGAGTTAGATGTAAGTCCCGTCTTATCTGAAGTAGAATAATACTTGCGGAAGTTTTCAAGAGAAACAGACGAAGACATGTAAGCATCGCGAATACCCATAGTCGCTTGGAGATTGTTAATATATAATTCGGCACATCCTCGTTGAACGGCGGCCAGAGTATCTGTGCTTCCTCCGAGTTCCATCTTTTGTTGCGGAGCATACCAATCACCAATACGGCACTGATACTGCTTATAAGGCATTTGAGCAGTTCCAAGGTTATCAATATTAGAATTGTCAGCGAGCACGTTTTGAGTTACGATATACAAGCACTGAGCACGCGCTACTGCCTTATTTACTTGAAGATTAAAATCATCAGATGTGCCTGGATTTGCTTTTTGATTGTAATATGTTTCGTAATTGTATGGAAGACCATCCTTGCTTCCCATTTGTTCCAAAATATTTCTCTGGACGGCGGGAGCAAGAGAGAATGTCTCCAGCATTACAACTGGATTTGATACGGTGAAAGTCAAAGCGGAATCATCAAACCCAGTAGAAACCTTACCATCAGAACTTCCAATAATGGCAAATGCTTCCTGAGGTGGTGCAAATGTCAAACGAAGCCTCACACCACTAATGAGAGAGGGAGGAATAAGAGTTTCTTCATTAAACACTCCCGAAAAGTAATGAAGAGGAATACAAACCTTCAAATAATTACCAGTCGCAACGGCAGTTAGACTATGAACTACAAAATCAGTAACCGAAGTATCGGTAATATTAGCATTAACTTCAACATTTTCTCGTTGTCCCGACATCTGTGCCTGTCGGCGATAATCAAATGGATAATGCCACGGGAGAGTATTTCGCACCAGTTTATTCAAATCTTCAATTCGTTCAAGTTCGCTACCATCCTTGCTTTCCAACAAAAATCGTTCAAAAATAGCGGTTGCGGGCGTGTTTTGAAAACCAATCGCGCAGTTGTTTCCCGCGGTCGTAACCAATCCGTCTGCCTTAATGTCAAACGACAAATAGCAATTCTTTCCATAAACAAAATCAGTGCTTGCCTGCAATGTAAAAATCATTTCAGTCCCCGACGAACTAGTGTAAGTCTGCTGGTCGGCGAAGTTCTTCTTAAAGATATTTCCCTGTTCAGTGAGTGCTAGATTTGCTGGCAACTCATATCTGAGGTTGTTGAGAGTCATCAACTCCTCAGTATTTTTAGAATCCTTTCCTTCCATTTTTTGTGTGTGCTTGTGGGGTGGTAAAATTCGCGATGCTACTATACAAAAAAAATAATAATAGAAATTAAAAATAAATACTTATTCACCTGAAACGGATTGTTTAATAATATCAACTGATTTTTGTATATTGTCAAGTCTCGCATCTTGTGGTGAAGTCAATTGAAACTCTCTTGCCTCAGCATTTTGAACCGCTTTCTTCAAATAAGCGAAACTGCTAACAGCGGTGTCCAAATCAACGACATCCTCATTTTCTTTGTTATCAAAAATGTCAGTTAATGTGTTTTGAATGGTGCTCTTCTCATGTGAGACAAGGTCGCCAAATTCAGTTAATGGTTGATTAACTAATGGGGCACCATGACTACTCCACAATTCAAACTGGTTTAGTTGAAATCCATCACTCGCGGGTCGGTTTGCTTCGTTGAGTTTGTTGATAAAGCCAATCGGCAAACGAGTTGAAGCACTCAAGTTTTTAATCATTGTATAAATGCGAATATATAAATATCCGCAGAATATATTATTTTATCAATTAGCGTTAATTATTTTTTTCATAATTTGTAAATTCTTGTGCGTAATTCTTTCCTCTTTCATTTTCCTTAAATCCGCTATGGCTTGATTTACGTCAATGTCGCTAGCTTGCGCAACTTCTTTGGTTGGTGGTGGAGTTTCCTTAGAAGCATCTTCTATTGCTTCTATCTTACTTGCTGGTGTTGTGGTAGTTTGTTTTGGCACAGCAACAGGAGTGGGATTAACAGATTTTGGTAGAGATTGTTTAACCTTCGGTGCTGGAGACATTTCAGCAGGTTTTGCGTTTGGTTCGGGAGATGAATTATTTGCTGATGCTATGTCTGGCGCCTTTCGTTTCAATGCTTCGTCTGGCACTTGGTCTGGTTGCCCGCTAGCAATAGGTTGTTCATTTTTCTTACTTACTTTGCTTACTTTTGGCTTTAATTGACACTTAATCTTACCACTCTTAATATCCTCTTCTATCTTCCTTACTGCTAAGTATTCGGGCGTTCCCTTACGAATCGTTACAAATTTTCCTTGTGCATTTTGTTTATGCCAAAGTGCGATTGCCTGATGATAGCAAGTTTTGTATAATTTAGTTGATTCCGTCATGTCATATATTATGGCGAAAAAAAAAACCATTTAATGCAATTTTTTACAAGTTTGTCATATCTCTATCCTTATTTAATCGTAATATGGTAGAGAAATTCTTTCTAAACTGGGTTGTTCTATCACTAGCCGTATTGTTAATTGCTAGAAACGAATAAGGTTCTGCCGTACCATATTGTAAAATTCTTTTTTAGTGAGAAAAGTGCTTTCATATTCATCTGCCAGTCTGTCAAGTTCGCTTCTCCTTACTCAATTAAAAATAATCATCCAATGGCAATTAATTCTTATTCTTCGCGGGAGTTGTGTATAACTCTGCGTTGCTACCCAGACTGACACTTTAGCATGTGTTGAAGCGAAAAACAACTCTGTAAGCACTTCTGATTTGAGAAAAGTTTTACTCTGCGCAATGTCATCCAATAACAATAATATCTTTGGTGCCTTCTTAAACCCTTTAGTTTTAATCAGTTCCTTTTGTTTGGTTAATATTTCTCT
>WBZZ01004150.1:80000-95000 GCA_019918135.1 Paulinella micropora | reverse complement strand
ATAGATGGGTGAATAGGTAGATAGATAGATAGGTAGATAGGTAGATATAGATGGAGATATTTAAAATGTGTGTGTGTGTATCTTTTTATCTCTGTATGTAGGTAGTGCAAGCCTACTTGCAGCGACAAGGCTCGGAAGTAAAAGACGCGGTTAAAGACGCGGTCGGTATTTATTTCATGGCACAGAAGCACCCAGGCGGCCTTCAAGCTTTCATAAAGGAGCGTGGCCTTTGGGTGGGACAATTTATGGCCTGTCCCAGGCTTGATTTTGACTTCGAAGTTTTTACACCAAAAGCGCAGCAGACAGCAATACTACTCCAGAGCGACATTGTTTTACGTGATGGAGGGATTGAGGATTCTGGGTGGAACGAGGCGCAATGTCTGCATGCACAAGATCTGTATTGCCGGCAGCAAGCGCTCATAGAGCTTGGCGGTAGTGGAAAGATTTTAACTCATGTCAGCTGGCCAGGGCAGCAGAGCCTCGCGGTGAAAGAGTGGATAGCAACGTCCAAACGAATGCCAGCATTTGTAGGTAAGTGCCCATCACTACATAATAAGTGCCCATCACTAAATAGCAAGTTTCACTACATAGTAAGTGCCCATCACTATATAGTAAGTGCACATCACTGTATAGTAAGTGCCCATCATGATCACTTCATAGTAAGTACCTATCACTACACAGTAAGTGCCAATCACTACATAGTAAGTGCCCATCACTGCATAGTAAGTTCCCATCAGTACAGAGTAAGTGCCCATCACTAGATAGATAGATAGATAGATAGATAGATAGATAGATAGATAGATAGATAGATAGATAGATAGATATGTATGTATGTATGTATGTGTGTGTGTATACGTATGTATGTATGTATTGTGTGTATGTATGTATGTATGTATGTGTGTGTCATCACTACATAGTAAGTGCCCATCAGTACATAGTAAGTGACCATCACTACATAGTAAGTGCCCATCACTACATAGTAAGTGCCCATCACTACATAGTAAGTGCCCATCACTACATAGTAAGTGCCTATCACTACATAGTAAGTGCGCATCACTACATAGTAAGTGCCCATCACTACATAGTAAGTGCCCATCACTATATAACAAGTGCCCATCACTACATAGTGCCCATACCCCATTGTAAGTTCTCATCACTACATTGTAAGTTCTCAGCACTACATACTAAGTACTAATTTACTTCTTTTTCTACTCGATAGAAGCGCCTGCAGCTACAGGCACCTCTGCAACCAGCGCATCGCCGCCAGCCGGCTCTAGCCCAGCGCAGGCAGAGCGAAGCGTGGAAGAAATGCTGGACATTCTTGGAGAGGAGAAGGATGAAACACCCGTGCCAGAAGATCAATTGAGTGAGGGGTCTGAAGGTGAGGAAGAACTGGTGGACAAGGACACCATTTATGTTACGGAGGTCGCGCCCGCAGAAGAGTTTGCGGAACAAGTGACGGGACTGTGCACTGCTCACTTGGAGGCCGCAAAGAAAGCAAACCCAACTGCGATTCAAATCGGACTCAGGTATTCGTTCCCCCAAAACTAGCTAGCTTGCTTGTTAACAAGAAGAAATGTTTAAGAAGAAAACACCAAACAACGCTTGTGGTCTTTAGTTTCTTGTCAGTCAATTAGACAAATACAGTGTGATTGCAATGTAACCATCTAGGGTGTCCTTCAAGGACTTGCTGGATTCCCACGTGAAGGTCTTCGCGGATGCGAAGATGACGAAGAGTCTTCCACTGCAAATATTGGGTCATTACGGATGTAGTGATGGTTACTTAGCAGTTAGTGATGGTCACTTAGACGTTAGTGATGGTCACTTAGACGTTAGTGATGGTCACTTACAGATTAGTGATGGTCACTTAGCTGCTAGTGATGATCACTTATTGCATAGCTTGCCATGTACAGAGGCTTCTCTGCGAGTCACGACGAAAGCTCTCAAGGATTTCTCCAAAAGCAAACTGTTCGCCAACATGCCCGTGACAGAGTAACTTACCCACGCAGTACATAAAAAATGAAAAAACTGTGTGCATATGTTACTGCTTCATGTATTGCGTGGGTATGTGCAGGCCCTGGGGCAAGGAGTCAAAGGTGACGTTGGAGGCTGTGAGAGCAGCACTGCCCGTGATCAACTATGAACAGTTAGATCCAAAGCCAGCGAAGCTGGACATTGCAGGTCTGATCTTTAGTCAGCATAAAGGTATTCCTGGAGTGTACCAGTTCAGAAGGCAAATGGACAGGAACATAGCGAAGGTCTCCCTCTCTCTCTCTCTCTCTCTCTCTCTCTTTTTTCTCTCTCTCTCTTTTCCCTCCTCTCTCTGAAGTTAGTGATGGTCACTTCGAGGTTAGTGATGGTCACTTTGAGGTCAGTGATGGTCCCTTCTCTCTGAAGTTATTGATGGTCACTTCGAAGTTAGTGATGGTCACGTTGAGGCTAGTTAGTGATGGTCACTTCGAAGTTAGTGATGTTGTTGAATGACTGTCAATCAGAAGTTAGTGATGGTCACTTAAAGGTTAGTGATGGTCACTTAGATGTTAGTGATGGTCACTTAGAAGATAGTGATGGTCACTTAGGGGTTAGTGATGATCACTTAATGCATAGCATGTCAATATTAATAATAATGATAATAACAATAAAGGACTAGTAACAATAATAATATTAACAAGTCCAATTAGAGATCGATGGTAACAAGTCCAGCCGCCACTCCCAATTCAGTTACCTGAGGTAATAGGGAAGTAAACGAAGATTCCATGCGAGTAGCTAATGTAGCACCTTCGGGTGTTACCTTAGCGAAACACGTGGGTCTGTGGTACTACCATCTCATCTGGTACTGATGCCGGAACCGGTCGGTGTCAACCGACACCTGCCCCCAGTTGACACCCGATCTCAACGGGCAAGACAATAATCATAATAATAATAATGATAATAATACTATTTACTATATCTGAGGCGTACTGATGCAGCTAATGGCATATCCTCAACGGACATAAGCCTCCAATACCCTTGTTCGAGGTCCTCCACCCCCCCGTGTCAGTCTCTCGCCTGATGATCGGGGCCACCGATGGAGCTCCTGAGGGCAAGACTGCACTAAGCCGAGGTTATTCCGCAGTCCCAGCAACCTCTTGCAAGACGTCACCGAATGTGCAAGTGCATACACCAAGCGCGGTTGCTAGAGCTGCCTCGAAACCCCACCCATAACAATCTGGTGTCTGCTGGGTCCTGGGCTATCAACGAGCATATGCGGAGTTTAAGATCTTTTACGCGCGCAACGACCCTCCTCCCCAGCATCTACCACCAAAGGGTTATGAGTTGGCGTCACAGTTTAACGCCTTGAGGCCATTGGGCTGGAACTCTGTTTAGCAAGTGTGACTAGGTTTTTTCATCGGGATTTCCCTCAAATATGTCACAGTCAACACTCCAAGGCAGATGATAATAATAATAATAATAATAATAATAATAATAATAATAATAATAATAATAATAATAATAATAATAATAATAATAATAATAATAATAATAATAATAATAATAATAATAATAATAATAATAATAATAATAATAATAATAATAATAATAATAATAATAATAATAATAATAATAATAATAATAATAATAATAATAGTGCTTCTCTGTCAATGGCTGATGCATTTCTGCACATGCGCCTCCATCGTCTCACCCGTGAGGGGAGTACGAAGAATTGACGATAAGCTCTAATGACACCCCCGCAAGGGCAGTTCCAACACTTCCAGACGTGCCGGTATGTTCAATGAAAATACTGGTCCAGACGGATCGGTATGTTCAATGAAAATACTGGTGGCACCGACGGGAATCGAACTGGCGACAGGGCCCAGATGGTATAATAATAATAATAATAATAATAATAATAATAATAATAATAATAATAATAATAATAATAATAATAATAATAATAATAATAGTGCTTCTCTGTCAATGGCTGATGCATTTCTGCACATGCGCCTCCATCGTCTCACCCGTGAGGGGAGTACGAAGAATTGACGATAAGCTCTAATGACACCCCCGCAAGGGCAGTTCCAACACTTCCAGACGGGCCGGTATGTTCAATGAAAATACTGGTCCAGAAATAGACCGGTATGTTCAATGAAAATACTGGTGGCACCGACGGGAATCGAACTGGCGACAGGGCCCAGATGGTAGAACTTGACCACTGGGCTATCACGGTGTCCATAATAATAATAATAATAATAATAATAATAATAATAATATGTATGTATCGTCTGCCAATTGCTGAGCCAAAAGGCCATGTGCATCCTGTCCTCCATTCCATAAGGAAAGTCTCCACACCAATCGGCGGAATAAAGGAAGTGACGGCATAGAACATTTCTCTAGGAGCTTTATACCAATCAGCCCATTGAAAGGGACCGATGGCCTATGTACTCCCTAATAATAATAATAATAATAATAATAATAATAATAATAATAATAATAGTGCTTCTCTGTCAATGGCTGATGCATTTCTGCACATGCGCCTCCATCGTCTCACCCGTGAGGGGAGTACGAAGAATTGACGATAAGCTCTAATGACACCCCCGCAAGGGCAGTTCCAACACTTCCAGACGGGCCGGTATGTTCAATGAAAATACTGGTCCAGATGGATCGGTATGTTCAATGAAAATACTGGTGGCACCGACGGGAATCGAACTGGCGACAGGGCCCAGATGGTAGAACTTGACCACTGGGCTATCACGGTGTCCAATAATAATAATAATAATAATAATAATGATAACTCTCTGTGTGTGTCTCAAACACATACTCTCTCACTCTTCTCTCTCTCGCTCTCTGTCTGTAGGTTACCGTGGCAGGCATCACGGACGCGTCTTTGAACAGGCATATTATCAATCAGTTGTGTGATCTCACGGCGCTCCATTATTTCCCGTATACGAACAAGAAGATAGATAGTATGATCTCTCTCTCTCCCTCTCTCTCTCTCTCTCTCCCTCTCTTTCTTTCTTTCTCTCTATCTCTATCTATATATCTCTATATATATATATATATATAATATATCTATATACATATATATATGCGTCCACTTACTATGCTGCTTTTCTTTCTCTCCTTTTTGTATTGTGTAGCTTACAACCAGTGGGTGCAACATGCAACGAATGTTATCAAGAAAGGGGGGTCCCTGACGATACCACGCGGCGTTACTTGCGCTTACATAATTTTTTCTTTAACTGAGTGGGCCCCTGGTCGGCAAACATGGTCAACGCGACGGTCTTCTGGCGGATGCGCTTGCTCTGCACAAAATCCAAAAGGGTCTCCCTCCCTCCCTCCCTCTCTCTCTCTCTCTCTCTCATCACTTAGTATGTAGTGATGGGCACTTGAGTTGTAGTGTTCATCACTAGATACTTGTGGGTAGTGGTAGTCACTATTGTCAGTGACCATCACTACTTTAGATAGTGATAGTCACTATGGCCAGTGACCGACCATCACTACTTATTCGTTGTTAGTGATCATCACTCAGTTGCTAGTTCCCATCACTAAACATATAGTCATTTCAGGATTACATGACATATTAAGTGATGTGCACTACATGAGTAGTGATGGTCACTGCATTATTTTTTATAGTGATCGTCACTATGGTTAGTGATCAGCACTACGTACTACGTATAAGTGTTTAGTTCCCATCACTAAATTGTTAGTGCCCATCACTTAGTATGTAGTGACGATCTCTCTCTCTCTCTCTCTCTCTCTCTCTCTCTCTCGAAACTGAAACAGAAAGGGGCATTGTCCAAGTTCGAGGCAAGGCGACAGGAAGAGCTGAAGGCTGTACCCTCTCAGGTTGAAGAGGACCTAGCACCAGCACGGAAGAAGCAGAAGCAGCAGGAGGAGGAGGATGAAGACCCAGGGACTGCATGCAGTCGGAGCAAGTGCAGGCAGCGACCGAAGAAGAAGATGAAGAATCGGAGGAATCGAAGACGAGCGCGCAGCGTAGACGCGAAGACGAGGAAGAAAGTGGAGAGGAAGCAGAGGATCAAGCTAAAAAGGAACGCAAGCACAGCGCGAAGCGTCGACGCAAGAACAAGACAAAGAAAAAAAGGGTAACTGCAAAGGAACAAGGAAAAGAATAGTCCTGCGCGCTTATTGTTATGGTTACAACTAACTGCAGAGGAACAAGAAAAAGAATAGTCCTGCGTATTGTTATGGTTTTTCTCTGCAGTTACTTGTGCTTGTAGGACGTAGCGCTTGCAAGGACGAGGAAGAGGACGAGTCTGGCGAGGAGGACGACGAGCAAGACCCTGAGGACGAAGACTACGCGCCGCCGCCGCGGGGCAAGGGCAAGCAAGACAAGACAGCAAAGGGAGGTAACTTTCATTGTAGTGTAGTGTAGTGTGCGCAATGTACATGTGTCATGTAGGTGGCAAGAACAAGGGAAAGGAGAAATCGAAAGCAAAGGGAGCGGGAAAGGGAACTGGGAAAGGGAAGCAGAAAAAGGACGCTGCAGCAATTATCGAGTTCAAGCGTGACCTGGTCCCCCCCCCCCCCCACCCACCCACCCATCACCCCCACCGCCCACCCACCGTTAGTAGTAAGAATAATCGTAGCGAGTCACTATTGGTTGTATGTTAGCTGGTGGTAAGTGCGCGTTGGGTAAAGGAACATTCTGACCCTACTCGCGAGAACATTAGTTCGCGTGCACGCAAGCCAAGCTTGCTGGACTGTGGATTCTTCTCTCTTGTTCGTATTCCCGGCGCCTCCGGATTGGGAGTTGCAATTGTTCCTAAACATCCCAAATGGTTTGGATCTCTGTTATGTCACGCGAAGACATTGTTGCTCAAGTACGATGGTGTCTGGACTAGTTCCCCGAAACAAGTACTTGGGTATAGCTATGTCCTTGCTATCGAGGAGGGTGGAGTTTCGCTTGTTGTACCGCAACATATGCGTGATGAAATAGTTAGTCAGTGCCAAAAAAATCTGGAAGCGGGACATAAGGCATTGACAAAGGGTGGAGGTTTCTTAGTTCAACACAGCGATCTTCCAAATTGCGAATTTGTCGTCGTTGGGAAATCAAAATCGACGTATAAAGTGTACGTTCAATCGTTACATGATATTTTTTGTGGACAACCGCTTACAGTTTTTTACAGTCGTTCTTATCGCGAGTGGTTTCTGGAGCGTTATGGATATAAGCTCGATCGCTTACAGTGGGGAACACTGAATCCGTTCCTGTGAGTCCCTGGTCACTTACTTGGCAGTGTTGATTACTAAATGGATAGTGAAAGCCACATAGTATGTAGTGATGGTCACTTAGCAGTTAGCGATGGTCACTTAGAGGCTAGTGATGGTCACTTAGAGGCTAGTGATGGTCACTTAGAGGTTAGTGATGGTAACTTAGACGTTAGTGATGATCACTTAATGCATAGTATGTCAAGAGGAATAGTAATTAATAATAATAGTAATAAATAATAATAATAATAATGTATCTCCTGCCAATTGCTGAGCCAAAAGGCCATGTGCATCCAGTCCTCCATTCCATGAGGAAAGTCTCCACACCAATCGGTGGAATAAAGGAAGTGACTGCATAGAACATTACTCTAGGAGCTTAATACCAATCAGCCCATTGAAAAGGACCAATGGCCTATGTACTCCCTAATAATAATAATAATAATAATAATAATAATAATAATAATAATAATAGACTTATCAGTCAATTGGCCTTTGATCCTGTCGGACATGTGCCTCCATTGGTAGCACGGGACCGTTCGGTGACGCGGCTCCGCTCCAAAGACTCGACTGGCAGTGCAATGTGCAAATGAGCGTGCTGTGCATGTGCAAGTGGGTGCAAGGAGTGAGAGGAGTTATCTGCCGAGAAGAAGTCCGCGACGCTGCGCTGACCTCCACCTACAACAGATCTAGCCAGACATTCTACCTGACTAGGCCTTCCCCTCCTTCTACCCACCTGAACGACCGTGAGGTCGATCACCTCCTCCTCCTCCTCCGCCCCCTCTGCCTCCCTGGTCTGCGCCTCCAACTCCTCCCGGTGGCAACAAACCTTCCTAACTCCTCCTCCACCTCTTCTGGGACAGGGATAAACAAAACGCCGAGCATCGCCGCCATCTTTTCATCCTCCCCCTTCAGCCATTCCTCTTTGAAGAGCCTCATCTCCTCCTCTGCCTCCCGCAGTTCCCTGTGATAAAGCCCTCCTCGATTCAGCATGAGGGGCTGCCGGGCTTGCGCCTCATCGATAAACTTAAACAGTGCCTCACGAGAGCTCGCAAACGTTGGGCAATGCAGCAGGAAGTGACGTAACGACTCGTTAACCTCAGTGCCACACAAGGCGAAACAGCTTGAGCAGTCCGGCGAGCATGAGCCAAATTTGGATCGGTAGAGGCGAAGGCGATTGTTGCAGCTCAACAATCTCCTTCTGATAAGGTTGTGACTTCCCCCCTCCAGCGCCCGCCAACGTGGGAAAGCAGAGCGGGAAGACATCTGGCTAAGCAGCACCCTAAGCCCATCAGAGGGCTTAGCCTGCCGCTCCCAGCCAGCTACTTCCTGCCGGACAGACCATTGCTTTACCACCTCGTTCCAGTTCGCCAGAGCGGCCCGCCAGTCCTTATCATCTACCGTGCCATCTTCGTTCACGACCCGCTTGAGCGCATCCAAGCCCTCCCGCAGCCTGTGATCTGCTAAGATCAAATTTTCCGTATCTTCCTTCCATTTGCACCGACCCGTGTTGTAAAGCCTGCGTGTTAGCGCTGTGTTGCCCAGTAACTCGATGCGCCCTAGGAACCGAAGCCGGGCCGCCTTGGCAAGGATGCTAAAACTCGGCGTGCGGCCTAAACCCCTGGTGATGCAGCCGCTTGTGCGCGTACCAACACCCAAGATGACCCGCAGGGGCGCTACCAACGCGCCCTTCAGCTTACTCAGCTTGTTGGCGCCCGGCAGATCCCAAAAAGCCGATGCGTAAAGCAACTTTGCGCCAACCATTTGCTGCCAATTCATCAGCCGAAGACGCGCTGGAACTTCATGGGCAATCCAGAGGGGGTAGCAGGCAGCCGTTCCCGCTACAGTGATTTCCTCCGCCCGCTTCGCTTGCGGTTTATCGGAGAGGGTGTCCGTGAGCAGAACTCCCAGGTATTTGTAGTGGTCGGTGACGTTGAGAACCTTGCCTCGGAACCTCACGCATGGGGGCGACTTTTTTGACTTGGCGTGCCCGTATATCGGCATGACTTCCGTCTTGCCCGATTTCAGGTTGATTTCAAGCCGATAGTCCTCCACGAATGTCGCCACGACATTTACAATATGTTGAAGCTCCGTGACACTATGCGCAATTACCGCAACGTCGTCGGCGTAAAGCAGGGTCCGTATGTCTTCGATGCGGTTGAGGTCCTCGATCTCCAACTCTTTCGCGATTCGGACCGTTAGCTCATCCATGAAGACGTTGAACAGCGACGGTGACAACGGCGACCCTTGCTGAACTCCCATCTCTTCCAGCACTTCACCAGTGAGTTCGCCATCGACTAGCACTCGCGATGACGTTCTTCGGTAAAAACGCCGCAGAATGCGATAGAACTTGCCCTGTACCCCCATCTGGGTTAGCCTCTGAAACAACCCGGCCCGCCAAACCGTAGGGAATGCCTTTCTCAGATCCACGAACAAAACGAAAGAACGGAGGCCAGCTTGTTGTCTAAGGCGCAGACGCTCCTTAAGGACAAAAATCTGGTCCCCCGTACTACGTTTTGGCCGGAACCCACCCTGCTCTGGGCGAAGCCTGCCCGGCTGATCGATGAAAGCCGTAAGCCTCGCCGCCATAAGGGACAGATACATCTTACCCAGACAGCTCAGAATCGCGATGTCTCTCCAATTTTCCGGATCGGTTGGGTCGCCTCCTTTTGGGATGTTGACGATAATCGCTTTGCCCCAGTCGCTGGGGGTGTATTCGCACGATTTCAACCAGTTGAAGAAGCGCACCAGAAAGCTCACAATCCGCGTGCCTCCGTACTTGAGCATCTCGTTCTTGATCTTATCCGGTGAGCACGCTTTGTGATTCTGGAGATTTTCCTGGCAGAGCTCCACTTCCTTCTCGGTGTAATCATAGTCCAGCGGGCCCGTCTCAGTCCGGATCTCCTCGGCTTGCGCCATGGCCTCGAATTGGTCGCGCAGGTTGTCGTTATACTGGAAGGTTTCGCGGGCCTTCCGCTCGGGCTCAATCCGCGCTGCTTCCTCATCAGAACCGACTTCCTCTACACATGCATCCTCCAAAAACTGGTTTTCTTTGGGGACCACCATACGTCGGCGGTATTCTTCCCATTCTTGTAGTTTTTCCCGGAGTGTGCATGCCAGAGTGCCATCGGGCTTCCGAACAGGAGCAGAAGCGTTCGACCGCCGAACCCCGCCCAAACGCTTTGACAGCTTCCAGTACGTGGCCATGGTAGCGCTCCTGAAGTTGGCAGCGGTGTCATTCTGGACCCGCTTCCACGCTTGCTCCTTCTTCTCCTTGCATAACCTTCTGACCGCCTTCCTCGCTTCTTTATATCTTTGCCAGGCCTCTCGGTTGGCCTCATTCCTTCGCCAGAGGCCGTATGCCTCTCTCCGTCGCGCAATCGCTTCCCTAAGACTCTCATCAAACCATGCATTAGTAAACCCTGGCCTAATCACCCGAACTCCCAAGACCTTCACGGCTGCGCCCGTGAAAGCTCGGACCACTAAGCTAGCGACACTATCTACCTCCTGCTGAAGCTCATCCGGGTCCTCCACTGCTGATAGATCTGGGAGGCCATCTGGCAACAGCCCCGATATACCAGCTGCAAAGGTCTCGTCGTACTTCAACCTAAGCTTAGACAGCTCACTCTCCTTACCCTCAACTACCCTGCCTATCAAGCGCTCTGCCTTGAATGCTTTGTACCTCTTTACCTGCTTTTTGGGGGTGGCTGTCCCCCCCAGACCAGTTCCGCCCACACAGCTTTGTGGTCGGTATCAAGGTCTACCTCGTCGACGCCGAAGCTTGCCTCCTCCGCCAGCTCGGAAGAGACGCAGATGTAATCCAGTAGATGCCTTCGTCCACCTACATTTTCCTGCCTAGACCACCAATATTTGTCCCCCCGTGGTTGCGAAAACCCACTGAGATTGCGCAACCCCGTGGCAACAAGCATCGCAGCCAGCAACTCACCATTCTCACTCCTAACCCCTCTACCCCTCCCATCTATCTCGCCAAAGAGGCCCACCACTCCCTCCTCCCGCGCTATTCTGGCGGGCCCCAGCTTAGCATTAGCATCACCAACCGTAACCACATGACCTTTGGTGGCGAAGTAGGAGACGGCCGCCTGCCACGCCTCATAGGCTGCAATAGATTCCTCTCGTTGATTTTCTTGGGGGAAGTAGCCGTTGCCGACGAACACATCCGACGCCGTCGCGCTCCCAGACGACAGCCTCACCCACAATTGCTGTGGGTGTGGAACAGGCGCCTGTACAATGGTAGCGCACGGTGCCAGATAGTTGGCCACCAACGTCAAGACTCCCCCCAAGAGACGCGAGCCCGCACCAGTTGCAGCCGCTTTGCCGAGGACTGCGAAGCCGTCGACTTGGAGCTTCTCCACCTTCTGCGACGATAGGTTGTGCTCCTGGACTCCGACGATCACCCAGCCTCGCTCCTTGTAGTGCTCCGGCCATTCCCCAAAGCCTGGGCTATCCGCACCCACTTTGCCTTGCCAATTATGTGAGGCCACCCTCAGTGGGAAGCCTTTCACAAATTGGGAAGAACGAAGCTGATGCCGATGCCTGCGCTTCGGTTGAGCCCGCCTGGAGCCCTCCGCCACCCTCCACGGCCCATCCTGCACCCTCCGCCCCAGCTCCTCCAGCTCCCGCATCCCGCCCCACTCCGCCAAGGGAGATTCACCGCTTGAGGCTTCGCCCTGGGGCTCGTCGACTTCCACGTCGAGCACCCAGTAGCCAAATCCCTGCTTGCGAAGCTCCCTCTGCATCTCTACATACTGGGCACCCCCCCGTGCAGCCCGCTGCTTCTCTCTTTCCCGGAAAGTCCTACCCGTCGCAACGTGAACCTTTCCCGTGAAGAACTTACGCTCCCGCAGCAGCCGCACCATCTTCTCCGCCTCCTTACAAGACGCACATTTAATCCGCAAATGTCGCCCACTACCTCTGCCCGCGAATTCCACCTCGACTTCCCCGAGACCGAGAATTCGGAGCTCTCGCGCCATGACCACTGTCTGAGAGACATGCGATAGCCCCCATACTATGCAACATCTCTTATCCAGCTCATTTCGTACCTTCCTCCGCCACCTCCTCGGTGGCGGTACCGCTTGCCACACGCCGTGACCAGACCTTTCCGGACGTGACTTCTCTTCCGAGGTTGGGGAGGGTGATCGAGATGCAGCAGGATTGCTGGCTCTACGTGATTCAGGTTGCCCGTCAGGTACGCGAGCACTCGACCACCCCACCCCGGCCGAGTAGCCATCGCCACCCGCAGGCGCACTCCCACGGGGAACGTCTAAACCTGAAGGATTACCGCCTTGACCCATAGGGCCAGCACTAGCGGCCGCGCTCTTCGCATAAGAACCTGATATAAGTGGTATGGGACCCCGGTGCCGCATTGATCGAGTTGTAAACTCGATAAATGAGGACCCAGGTGGGGTTATTTAAAGCTCAACCCTTAAAAAGCATACGTGTACGTATGTATAGGAATACACACAAACACTCACCTGCATCCGTAACCAGGCACGAGGCAGACCCGCTGTGCATCATCGAGGTAGGTGTCGTGGCAAACCACCCTGCGTCCGATAAACGCTGCAAGTGAGTCATCTACCGAGAGCACAGAGTGACAGGCCCGTGCACGTGTACCCACCACCCCATAACCCTCCGCCAGAGCAACCCCATGGCATCCGCAGGATGAGCACGAAGAGTGCTGAGAGAGAGGGTGAGCCAGGAGCCCCGCTCCGGTCCGTCGTTACTTTGGTCATTTAGTCGTTTCAAGGCTTGTGGTAAGGTGTAGGGCCTCTCGCCTTCGTACAAACTCCGACCGACAGTAGTTTGGTTGACCATCCTTCGCGGTGACCCTCTGAACACAACCCCCTCCCCCAGTGCCCACCCCTTGTGATTCCAGAGGCCACCCCGAGCCAAGAGCCATGAGTATGATGAGCAACTCACATGAGTTACTCTCAGTAATTGGGACCCGTCTCATAAATCAATGGAACGCTTATCGTGCGCCCCTCATAGGCTCAGCCCGCCCATGTGAAAGCTAGGCCTCGCCCAAAGCAAAGCAAAGCAAAGCAACAACAACAAAAAAAAAAAAAAAAAAAAAAAAAAAAAAAGAAAAAAAAAAAAAAAAAAAAAAAAAAAAGAGAGAGAGAGAGAGAGAGAGAGAGAGAGAGAGCGAGCGAGAGCGAGGCCGCCGTGGCTCGCCCGCAATCCAGCTGGGTGCACCTCGTCACAACCACTCATCGGCGTGAGCTCATAGCTGTGTGCGACATAGGTACAAGAGCAAGAGGAGAAACAGTGTGCCAGCGTGGATGTGTGGGTGAGGCAGTGCGGTGAGGCAAAGCAGCGATGCCAGTCGAATCCCTGGAGACGGAACCTAGCATCAAAAACATCGTACAAGTCTACCCCAGGCCTCCATCCACCGAGTGGTGAGCTCGATAAAAGAAGACCCGAGTGGGGTTATTTAAAGCTCAACCCTTAAAAAAGCATAAACATGTACGCCGCCAGGAACCCAACAACAATAACATAGCAGCCAGGAACCCAACAACAATAACATAGCAGCCAGGAACCCAACAACAATAACATAGCAGCCAGGAACCCAACAACAATAACATAGCAGCCAGGAACCCAACAACAATAACATAGCAGCCAGGAACCCAACAACAATAACATAGCTTCCGTAACCAGCCTTCAGGAACCCGCCTCAGTTACCCGCCCCCGTAACCAGGTCAGAGACGTGACGTACTATGCATCATTGAGGTATCGTGGCAAGCCACCCTGCGTCCGATAGAAGCTACAAAAGAGTCATCTACCGAGAACACTAAGTGACAGGCCCGGTCACATGCACCCAACACGTCCCGACCCTCCGCCAGAGCATCCCCATGGCATCCGCAAAGTGAGCACGAGGGGTTCTGGGAGAGAGGGTGAGTCAGAAGCCCCGCGTCCAGGCAGTCGCTACTGTGGCAGTTGAGTGATTTCAAGGCTTGTGGAAATGTGTGGAGCCTGTCGCCTTCATTCCCACTCATACCGACAGTAGTTTAGTTAACCAACCTGTCCAGTGACCCACTGAGCCCAACCCCCTCCCTCAGATAACCCCCACCCCCCGCACCCCGAGTGATACCAGAGGCCACCCCGAGCCAAGAGCCGTGAGCGTGGTGAGAGAGCTTCTCTCAGTAAAAGTTTCCGTCTCATGAATCAGTGGAGCACTGATTATGTACCCCTCATAACAAGCTGCCAACGGCCCCAACCCCGCCGTGTGGCGGTGACACCCAACCATGAATTGGTGCCCCCCAAAATAATAATAATAATAATAATAATAATAATAATAATAATAATAATAATAATAATAATAATAATATAGTGTCTTCTCGGAATTCTCACTAGTTTCTGGTGGCTATGCAAGGAGAATGCATAATGTCGCCTTCTTTTTGCTTAGCCTTGACGCCGCTGCCGTGAACAATGTCATATTAATTCAGATGCGCGTGCGGTCACTTAGAGGTTAGTGATGGTCCCTATGAAGCTAGTGATGGTCACTATGAAGTTAGTGATGGTCACTTTGAAGTTAGTGATGGTTACTTTGACGTTAGTGATGGTCACTTAGAGGTAAGTGATGGTCACTTAGATGTTAATGCATAACATGTCAAGAGGAATAGTAATAATAATAGTAATAATATGTTTGGCAGGTTGGTGGTACCTCGGCGTTGGAAGTGGAATCGGAAATGCCACCTTGGGTTTGTACCAGCTGTGGCAACATGAATAGGTTTTGTGTCACTGTATGCGTTCATGAGGATTGTGGGAATTCTAATC
>WBZZ01004150.1:20000-75000 GCA_019918135.1 Paulinella micropora | reverse complement strand
GAATTGGAAGAAGACTCCTTTCAAGTGTGAATGCGGAGCTGAAATAAATAGGAGTAGCAAAGCAAGACATATGAAATCAAAATTTCATACGGCCCCGCCAGCCCCGCCCGCCCTGCCAGCACCGCCCGCCCCGCCCTAATTTCCATCTAAACATAGGGCCCCCCGTATATATAGACACGGGGAGCACACGGCGGACCACGGCGGGGGGCAGACGATTGAGATAATTATTTAATTTCCAAAAAAAAATTGTTATCCAATATATACAATGGAGACACACACTTACAACGGTAAGACTTATAGGTTGGACAAATTTAGGGAACAAAAAATTGATTATGAAATCAAAAGGGTTAGGGGTCAAGATGTGCTGTATATAATACCGAAGACGAGAAAGTATAAGGTGGATACAACAACGGCCCAAAATTACTTGAACCGAGTAAGAGGTGCTGTTTATTTTGAGCATCATGCTATTCCAGTAGCACCGCCATTACCTCCTCAGTTTGAGGCGAAAGTGTTTGAAGCGAAAGTGAGAGAAAGAAAAGAAAGGGTGAAAGACTTAATGCGATACGGAAACTACGAAATCAAACACGTTGACAGAAAGAAGCACGTGCTGGGTATTAATGAAAGCCAGTATTGGGTTAGGATTAGATGCAACTTTACTTCATTCAGTATGGAAGATGTAGTAAATTTTATTGAGATAATCCTGAACGACTTTATCAAAAGACAGAGACAGAATAATATGGTTAGTCTAAGTATCAAGTTTGTAGATTACTATGGAGCAGTATCTACGGGTTTGAAAAAGATTAATCAGATTTCTGTCGGCGAAGTTTTAGGAAGATTGTCGGCAATATTTCAAAGCAACGAATACCTTTATACAGACGAAAAGGGAACCAATATGGATAAGTTTAGGTTCGTTTTGAAATCTGTTGAAATGCCAACGGGCGGAACGAGGCTTCAAATAATTAATAAGTTGGATGTCTATAAAAAGAAAGGAGTAATTCAAATTAATAATACAGACAACATATGCTTAGCCAGAGCAATTGTTGTAGTAAAAGCAAAAATTGAAAAACAAACAAAATACTCACAGATTATGAAAGGAAGAAAGATACAGGAGGAGATGGCTTTGAAACTACACGAAGAAGCGAAAGTCATTCAGGATGTGTGCGGTATTCCTGAAATTAAAACTTTTGCTATCTACATTAAATTCAATCTCGTTATTGTTGAATTTCCTGACAAGATTGTTTATAAGACGGACCTGCTTAATGAAAATGGCGAGCGACTTACTAACCTTTACATACTTAAGACAGAGAACCACTACGATGCCATAACTAATATGAAGTCTATGGTAAGTAAAGAAAACTTCTGCGAAATATGCTTAAGAGGATTTCAAAAGCGACACGCCTGCGAAGCTAAATGTAATATCTGCGAAACCAAAGACTGTAAGGGTATTAACGATAGAAGCAATTGGACTGATTGCTATTCGTGTAATAGAAAGTTTCCAAATACGGTCTGTTTTAATAATCACAAGAGGACGAACTGCGATATCAAAGCAAAATGTCTTTCGTGTGGTCTTAATTACAGAAGGAAAGACGATCACAAGTGCGGTTATGCGAAATGTCGTAATTGTAAGGAACTGAAACCACTTGAACACCAATGTGAAATCGTGAAGAAAGACATATTACCTTTTTCAGAGAAATACATATTCTTTGACTTTGAAGCGACACAGGACACGGGCGAGCACATAGTCAATCACGCGGAAAGCCAGTATTTTGATGCGAAGGAACCACCCGTCATTCATAAGAACATTGATGATTTCTGTAAGTGGGTTTTTGAATCTAAGCACAACGGCTTTACATTCATTGCTCATAACAGTCGCGGTTATGACTGTCAGTTTATTCTTAAATGGTTAGTGGATAACGGACAAGCGCCATTCGTCATTTATCAAGGCGGTAAGATAATGATGATGACTTTGAAGAAATACCGTTTCATTGATAGTCTCAGTTTCTTGACTATGCCTCTGGCTGATTTTCCTAAAACATTCGGATTGAAAGAACTTAAAAAGGGTTTCTTCCCTCACTTCTTCAATACTGACAAGAATAAAAACTATGTTGGTGTAATGCCTCATAAGAAGCACTACGGCTACGACACGATGAAAGATAAGAAGAGAGCGGAATTCTTAGAATGGTATGAAAGCCAGAAAAACAACACATTTGATATGCGGAAGGAAATCGCGGAATACTGTCATAGCGATGTTGACATTCTGAGAAGGGGTTGTATGGATTTTAGAAAGCAGTTTCTAGAATTCGGTATGGACCCGTTTCAATATACAACTATTGCTAGTTGTGTTATGGCTTTGTATCGGGCTAAGTTTATGCCAGAGAATTCAATTGCTGTGTTGAAGGCTGAAAAGCAAAACAGGATAACCTCTCGGGCTTGTGTTGAATGGATAGCTTACAGAAGCAGGTTAGACCAAACGGATATCAAACATGCTTTCAATGGTGGCGAAAAGATGTTTAACTTAGGACAATCAAATGTTTACGTAGACGGCTGGGATGAGAAGATTAAAACCGCTTACGAATTTCACGGCTGTCTATGGCACGGATGTCCGAAGTGCTTTAATGGTAATACAATCAATACTAAGAAGAACAAGACGATGGGAGAACTATACAAGGCAACAATGAGACGAAAAAAAGAACTAAGCAAACAAGTCAGCAAACTAGTAATTATCTGGGAATGTGAATGGGGATTAATGAAAACGAGTGAAAGCCTAGCGGAAGATACTAATGAACGAATTACCGAACAAGAAGGACTGAACCCGCGAGAAGCAATGTTTGGAGGTAGAACGGATGCTCTAACATTATATTGGAAATCACGACACGACAACGAATACGCGAAATACGTTGACATATGCTCTCTGTATCCGACCGTTATGTTTTACGACCTTTACCCTAGCGGACACCATACTATTATAAGACCGAACAACGATGACGATAGAAAAGATATGAAAAACAAAATCATAAACAGAGAATATTTCGGAGTGGCTAAGGTTAAGATGCTACCGCCTAGAAAATTACTACACCCCGTTTTACCTAAGGCGGATAGAGGTAAGCTTATGTATTACTTATGCGACAAGTGCGGAATGACTGAACAGAAAACCGAATGTAAGCACACCGATAACGAGCGAGCAATAACGGGCACTTGGGCAACTCCTGAAATCTACAAGGCCTTAGACAAAGGCTACAAGCTAATTAAGGTATATGAGGTATGGCACTGGAAGGAGCAGAGCAGTAGCCTTTTCAAAGATTACATAAAAACTTTCTTAAAGGTTAAACAAGAGTCAAGCGGATATCCTGATGGTTGTATTACACAGGAACAAAAAAGAAACTACATTGACAGTATGGAAGTCAAGATGGGAATTAAGATGGACGAAAACAAAATTGAAGAAAACCCAGGACTGCGAGCGGTTGCTAAGTTGTGCTTGAATAGCCTGTGGGGCAAGTTTGGTGAAAAGCAAAACAAAACTCAAAACAAAATGATTAAAGATAAAGATACATTATACAAGTTAATGAACGATAAGTCAGTTGATAACATAAACATAAACATTATCAACGACAAGATAATAGAAGCGAGTTATGACCTTAAACAGGATGCGGTAGGCGACCCCGTAAAAACAAATATTGTAGTTGCTTTATTTACGACTTGCCACGCGAGGATTAGACTATATGAGATGATGGACAAACTAGAGAACAGAGTTCTATACCACGATACCGACAGTGTTATATACACAACAGACTTAACGAAGGGCGAAACAGATGTGAAAACGGGTAAGTTGTTAGGCGAATGGACGGACGAACTACACGGAGCAAAGATTATGACCTTTATCGGAGGCGGACCAAAGTGTTATGGATATGTCTTAGATAACGGCAAAGCAAGTATGAAAGTCAAAGGCTTTAGTATGAATTATGAAAACAATAAATCATTAAATTTACCAAATATGTTAAGTGTCATTAGTTGCGGACTTGGAATTAAAAACAGCGACCTTATTGAGAACGGCAAGAATGAATTGTTAGAGTTGCTTAAGACTCAGGAAGAAAAATTGATTGCTAAAAGAATTGAAAAATCTGGTAAAGTTGTTATTGTAGAGAACAGCAAGATAACAAGAGATAAACAACAGAAAAAAATAACGAGCGAATACTTAGAAAAAATATTCAGCTTTACTTACACTAAAAGAAATATTGTTGGTATTGTAGATAATGCGATTGAAACTAGACCGTTTGGATACTAAATGAAAAAGCAATAAAAAACTTTATATATATATTTTTTTGCCTTTACCTTTGAAGCTTCTAATTGTATGAATTCCTTTTTTTGGTTTCACTAACTTAGTGTTTACAGCCGTTGCCTCTAACAATGATACGGGGTCGAATGCGGTTCGGTAGTTCGTGGTTAGCTTCGCAGTCTTTGCCCGCTCCCTTTCGGATTTACTTTAACAGCTACTCTGTCAATCACTCCTTCAATGAGGTCTCTTGTGCTACTGCCTTTGTTGTATGTGGTCGCCCTTACTCCCGTCTGCCTACTTAAATCTTTCGCTATTGTTCCACCTAACGAATGACCCGTAAGCTCTACATTATCCTTACCATATTTCTTTATGACTTCATTAACCAGCTTCTGCTCCTCTTTGTATCTCGGTGTTCTTTTTAATACTCCCTTTACCAATGCGACATCTGTGAGTAAGTCCCGCTTATCTACTGAACCTCTAAATGCCACAATCGCTTTACCATCTTTTTCATACACTGTTGATTTTTCTTTGCTCGCTACTGGCTTCCAACCGTCAGCACCCTTTCTATCCGACGAAGACAAATAGACATCCTCCGACAACTCCGCACTGCCTCCCTTCTGCTTTCTGTATTCCTTACCTGCTTTTTTCAATGCTTCCTTGTAGCTTATACCGTGTTTAGCAGAGTAAGCCTTAACGAACTTTATCCACTCGGTCATCCTATATTAACTATTTAATTTTTTTTATTTTTTATACTCCCTACTATATACTCACTACTCTACACTCACCGATGCAAAAGCTTTGTGAAAAATTTGAACAGCTATCTGTCAGCAACAAAGACAGAACATTTACTTTACAAGAAATTAAGCAAGTAATTGATGGACACATTAATGAATACAAATCAGAAAACAAGAAACTTCAAGAACAAGGAAAGATACCTATGGGAAAATATAAGGGAAAGACAGTCGCCGATGTGGCTGTATTTGATACCCAATACTTAAGATGGATGGCAAAGCAACCATTTCTAGACAACTATCCTGAGCTAAAAAAAGAAATATTCAAACAGCTTCAATTGTAGGAGCTGAAACTTTTATAAAAGGTTTCACAAAACTTGGGTTTGTAAGGGCTCGCCCTTACAGCCACTACGACCCAGGTGTTTTTTTTTGTTTGGTAAATCACTAAGTCAGCATTAGAGAGGGGTTGTAGGGGGGCGAAGACCCCTACTGGTCTTCTAAGAAATTAACGATAACACTCACATTTCCTCCATTATTAACAGTCGCGACAGACTTTTGTAAAAATGTTAGATTTTCACCGGGAGAGAGTTGAATGTCGTAAGTTCGCAGGTCAATAAGCTGGCTAGAAGTAGCATTAACATAAAGTTTAAGGATGACATCCGTTATAGTGGCACCACCAACGGCAGTCGCAGCGGTATCCTTTGATACGATTGAAGTTTTGGTATCAATATCCGCGAAGTTCTCCGCCGTAAGTGTCCCAGTCGTTTTCACAATCCGCACTATATTAACTTTGCTGTCTTCGTTTGATATGCTCACGAGAGATGGATAAACAATTGAATAATTGGTCACACCATTAAAAGTTGTTTTATTTTTTATGCTAATAATTGGGCTTTCCGTCGTGCTCGCTGGCTCACTACCTTCCGCTTCGTTTGATATGCTTGAATTAATAGTGTTAGTGCCCTCAATAAACATACTACAACTGGCTGTTTTTAATATTTGATTAGCATTACCAGTTCCATAATTTCTAATACAAGCTGAAAAAGGTAGGGTTGTATTTGAAAGACTAACACCCACATTCGCATTCGCATACCTAATTGTATGAACCAGCTGAAATTCTCCACTTGATGGATTTTCTATGTAGAACCTTATAGCACCAAAGCCAAGATATTGAAATTTAATCTGGAATACATTCCCTTTGGTCCAGTCTAAGGCGGGCATAATTTTAGTCCCATCACAAGGGTCATTCCAGGTCGCCTGGGGAATAAGTGTCGGCACCCCTCCTTTAACACTGGCAATATTCATACCAGTCGCTTTTATTTTGTAAAAATAGAAGCCATTAGTAAAATCACTTTCACCTATGCCGATATATGAATTGTATTCTTTCGTTTCATCAGTATTCCATAAAGCAGTAAATCGTGTTAGAACTCCCATACCAGTTCTGTATTTAATTCTTTTTTTACTCGTCATTACAGCATTCGCGGTCGTCTTCACATCCGTTTTAAGCTCGGCCATATTAGCATTAAATGAAATGGTAGCATCAGTTTGAGCTAATGTCCATATTATTGTATTGATAGTGTATGGGAAAATCTCTTGTAATACTGGTGTTAATTGACCGACCAATGCTTCGCCGAAAGCTGTTTTCATACTATTGGTTTCAACATTGCCGTCGTAGCCGACTTTGACATTAATAAAGTCTCCGTCAGGGTCTTGTGCTATCAAATTTCTTTGGTGAGTGGCCATTGTTCCTATATTCTAAGAAAAAAATAAATAATCTATCAAAATTAAAAACCTATTACCTCACTGGCGGGGGTTTAAGTTCTAGTAATGGTGCCATTCTTAACATTTACTTCTTGCTGAGTTACGACAAATGTGTAATGGTTGGCAGCAATATTAGCAGTGGTAGCAATAAACTCCCATCGTCGCTCGGTGTCTAGACTTAATCCGCTGATTTCATTTTGGTCCTTGCTCCACAGTGGGCGGGTATTGTCAAAGCTATCGCACCAAACCCAGTTGTATTGATAAACATTGCTATTCATCAAAGAAGAGCCTTCCAACTTCGGTTTAAGATACATATAGTCTTCTAGTTTTCCAGTTTGACAATCAACATTGAATTCTTGAAGTCGTGCTCCGTCTAGTGTGGTATAAAAAGTTTGGACCTTAGAACCGAGCAGGTTGCTATTGTCATAGGCATTGTTCTTATTTTCGGTTGTGTTGAAAACAGAGTGATAAATTTTCTTAATTCGCCGTCCGTGGCCTCTGTCAAATCTAAGGATAACATTTTGAGAAGTTGAAGCTACTCCGACGGTATTTTTATACAAATAAGAATAATCAATGTTGAAGCTCATACCTTCGGGGCTCATAATCTTCTGTTGAATTGATTGAACGACATCGGGGTTAGTTTCAACAGCTAAGAACAGGCTGAGATTAGTAATAGTAACATTTGAATCAGCTACCGCAACAGTGCCTCCGCCAGTAGAAAGAGCATCATTGTTATAATAAAAGATTTTGGGTGTCTGTTGCCAAACAATCCGCATAGTCAAAATTTCAGGAAACATAATAGTTTTATCCAGAGCGAAAATAGTATTGTAAAGCATTCCAAGATTAATATTAACATTAACACTCGGGCTGGCATTGCCAATAGTTCCAGCTGAAAAATACTTAGCCTCATTAAAAGCAACATTAACGAACTTACTCGTGCCAGTCTCATTCGCAATAAGGGTATCATCGTGTCGGCGGGCATTTGTGGTGGGTTGTGCCATCCAAGCCTTTAATGCGGCCTGAACCTGAGCCTTAGCAACATCAATACCAGTATCAATTTGCCCCGCCGCATTTCCTGCTATTGCCGAAGCGGCCAATGCTGTTTGTAATGCGGCCAACCTTGTAGCATCGCTAGCGGGTTGAAATGTAGTTGTAGCATTACACTTTTGAAGCATACAACCAGCTCCACTTCCATTGTCGTGGTTTTCCAAGCGAGCAAATCATCAATGGAGGTTTCGGGTTTCCAAAACATCTTAGTGATATTTCCGACTTCGTTAATGTCGCACAGATAAACACCGCCTCTAGTAATCAATTGGATCTGCCTAATCGGGGCCAGGCAGTCCATAAAGCATTTATTGTAGTTCGCCGCCTTCGCCTCTGGGGCATAATTAAAACTCAAAACAGAGCGAGCCAAGTTAAACGGACGGCTGATAAGGTCAAAGTTGCTTTCCTGTCCTCCTGCGGTAGAAACAGTGACAGTAATAGAACCCTCACGAGGGGTAAGCTTATTCAAACGATAAGAAGCACTGATGTAGTCAGTTTTAGAAAAGTCTAGTTCGCCTCCGTGTTGTGTAGGCATTTTGTGTAAGTGCCCGAAGTTTTTGGTTGTCCTATATATTTTAATATGAGAAAAAAATAAAATAATTAATTAACGGCGTTTTAACAAATTAAAAAATGATGTAAATAAATTAAAATAATTCGTCTCGCGGTAAATCAACAATGTCATTACAATACCTAACCCGTTGAGATTAACTGGTTGGTCGTTTTCGTCAGTCAAGTAAAACCGATACACATTGCTTGAAGTAGTAGATAGCCGTCTTCCGTATTCACTACCAGAGCCGTCGTAGATAACAGAGCCAAACGGGATTTCATTCGCTGTATATATCTCTTGGAGCACGTGATTATCACCCTCACCAACTAGGTCGCTTTGTAAATATAATGTTTTTTCGCCAGTCAAGATTATGACATTCGGCGACCTAATGGTATTATTAGCAAAGAAATATGTTGAGTCGCGGTCAAAACCCATTACTTCGTGGATACGTGTTTCGGTGTCAAATATAAACCGCGGTTGAATGTTAATGGGATTGTTCGCTACTGTAAATAATAGCTTGCCGTCTTCTGGGTCGGTGTTTGTGTTGTTGCTCGTAACGGTATATGTGTAGTCGTTGGCTGTCTGCGGTTAGCACCTCGGCCAGTTTATTTTTTAAGTTGTTCATTGTGTAGTTTCCTTCGGGTATCGTAATTAGCGCCTCATATCCATCTTCACTCAGAGTAAAAGTGTTGTAAGGACTTGCCACAGAGTAATACGATTTAGGAACATAGATATGTAAAATTTTACAGTGTGTTGGATTGTCTAGCGATTTCATATCAATGAGTGAAATCACTGTCCGTGCCGTTTATCCTATTTTTGCTATTGACATAGTAAATATTGCTACTTCGCCCACCGCGGTATTCCATCGCAGAGACTTCGCCTCCGCACCTCCAAGTATATTACTGTCTACGACCGTAGGTTGTATATATTCTAAAATATATTTTTATTTTTGCTGGCGGGGTCTAAATGAAAGTGTCAAAGCCGTAGCCGTTCTGTGTTTTCAACTCCTCCGCTTCTTTTTCTTTTAAGTCAGTCCATCCGCTGGCGAATTTAAAGCGATTACCTTTCGCCCGCTCTAACAAAAACCTAATACTATGCCACCCGCAGGTATCTGTTGTGTCGCTTTGGTTTTTAACTTGATTAACCTTCATAAGCAGATATGTGTTCGGCTTACTCTTGTCAATAAGCTGTTTCATTTGGTGTAGAAATAGGTCTGTCGGATTATACAGTGCGAGCGGGTCGTAGATTTCAATAGAGTCGTCTTTAATTAGGTCAACCCAAACAGCAATCCAATGTGAGCCTGGTTGGCTAGACTTATCCAAGTTCATAATAAATCCATACTTCTTTCTTTTTTCTGGTTTCAATTTGTTTATTTCATCGCTGGCTACCGTGCCGATATACCATTCGTGCTTTTTCATAATATTGTCTATTTCATCCGTCATCAATCCTCTTCCCTCCCCCTCTTTCTGTGGTTGAATTGTGTCGGCGGTGATTTCGGGGGTTGTGTCGGGCGGGGGTTCGGTGTTGGTGTCGGTGGTGGTATCGGGTGCGGTTTCTGGGGCTGGCAGTTGAACTTCCTCTACATCCGTGGTGGGGGTTGGCTGTGGAACTTCCTCGGTTGGTTGAATACCGAGATTATTTGAAACTTGATTTTTAATATTTGGGCCGCTTCTCATTTCGGTTACTAAGTTATTTACATAATCCTTCTTCTTCATTTTTTTCCTGTATTTGCCCTTCTTTAAATATTTCTTAATTTTTGCTATCGTTAAAAGTTTGTGGATTAATTCCTCCATCGTTTTTGCCCCAACACCAGCTTGGTTTATTCCCAAATAATCAGCGAGTTTCTTTCTCATTTCATTCTGGTCTATTCCTAAATCAATACCTTCATCTACTATAACTTGTGCCATACCCGCAGTCGTGTGTTTTCCTTTAACTTTTTTTGGTGGTGGTTTGCCCCGAGCTTTCATTTCTTTTTCCAACGCAGGACCCAAAGTTTTGGGTATATCCAATTTCGGATACTTGTAATCATTTCTTAAACCTGCGGATATGTATGATATTTTATCTTTAATTTCAAAGTGTTTCGCTTTGGCCTCCGCTTGCTTTTTTTCTTGTTCTAATTCTTTTTTGTATTGTTCAGCCAGTTCTTTCTGCTCATCTGCTGATTGGGCATCGGCTATCGCTTTCTCTATTCCTGTGCCAAGTTTGATAAATTCTGTTTTGCTCAAACTTTTAATAAATTTAGTTGTAAAGCCAGCTTTCTTCATTAATTCAATGTATTTTTCTTTTAATTCCTTCTCAGCCTTTTTCTCTTCTTTTGTTTTCAATGGCATCTGTTTTTCTTCTGGGGCTTGGGGTGCTTGTGGTGGTGCTTGTGGTGGTGCTTGTGGTGGTCCTAGTTGTGGTGCTTGTGGTGGTCCTAGTTGTGGTGCTTGTGGTGGTCCTAGTTGTGGTGCTTGTGGTGGTCCTTGTATGTATTGAGGTTGGAACTGTGGTGGTGGTAATAGCATTAAATTATTTTTTCTATCTTGTTCAAATTTTACATCCTCTATAAGTTTTTGCTCTCTTTTCGCCTCCCTTATTAATTCTTCTTGTCTTTCCTTCATTTCCGCATTCTCCTTCCTCTCCATTCTTTTCTTCTCATCTTCTGCCTGTTCTCTTAACTTCTTTTCCTTTTCTTCCTGCTCGTGTATTAGTTCATATTTTTTCAGCAGGTTGTTTTGTATCTGGTTGCGGTTCTCGTGTTCAAGACGATTGAATTCGGACTTAACTATTGTAGGGACTCCGCCCCTACGACCCCGACGGTTGGGTTTGTTCATATATTTCAGAAACAGTTTAACGATTTGAAGTGTTGAAAGGTCATTCGTTTTCTCGCCAAAGTTGAGATATGCTCGTTTGCCTTTTACTTTAATATATGGCCGACCATCTTTGGTTCTGTATATCCTTGGCGGTCGTTGTTTTCGCAGAGACTTCGCCTCCGCACCTCCTCTTCTTAATTTTTTCATATGTATATTGTTAGAAAAAAAATTAATATAAGATTTAGTTTAATACAGAACCCCAACGTAGGGGGTGCGGGGGACGAAGGCCCCTGCTAACGAAATTTAACAGCTCCGCCTCGTTGCTTTCCGTATCCTTGTTTCATCGCGGCCTTTGCTACACGGTCCGCATAAGGCACTCCTACATCGCTCAGAAAAGTAGCACCCCTTGAAATCAATTGGTTCTTCTTGATAAACCTATTAGCATCCACTATCGCTTTTCCGACCTTGGCCCAATTCACTTTCCCACCTGTTTGTTTCTTTTTTGATTTTCTTTTCCCTCCTGCTTGTGGCATACTGGGATTGTAGCTGATGTTATAACCTGATGGTCTTGAAATAATTACTGGCGATGTTGGCATCTATATATAGTTCTAAAAAAAATAAATAATAATAAAATTACTTTAAGCGAATATTGAAGTTCTTTCGTAATTCATCAGATACCGCATCAACATACAAAAAGTTAAACCTCTCTTTCGTCGCCTCGTGATATTTTTCAATGAAGTATTCAAGGTCGTAGCCGAGGTCTAGATGCTTGTATACGAGCTCTATTTTATCAACGCTCTGACCAGGAAAAATAAGAAGGTAGTCTAGCTGTTTAATCGCCTCAGGTCGTAAGTCGTTTAGGTATTGCGAACTCATAATCACTTTTGACTTGAAATGCCTGTTGCGCTTTAACAAATCGCTCACAGACTTATCCCTCAACGAGCTACCTAAATCATCCAGCACGAACACGACTTCTGGTGTAATGTATTTGCTCGGTCTTTCTGCTGGTGCTTGTCCCGCTTCTTCTTTTCCTCTTTACCAAAATATAAAAACTTCGGCTTTGGTTCTTCTTTCTCGTCCCGCACAACCTCGCCTTCTTCTTGCTCTTCGTCTGGCTTGTTTAGCTTGTCCAATTCGTAATCAATCACACTGTATCCATCCGTTTTCAAATATGTATATATAGCCATCGGGTTTCCCTTCTTCTTGAAGTGCTTAAACATTTCTTTGTAAATGTGGTCTTTATGTATTGTGCTGGCAATAATAACAATTCTTGTTTTTCTGTCGGTAGTTCGTTTCAGGATTTCAAACAGTGCCGTTGTCTTACCTGATTTTTTTCTGGCAAGCAAAAATATGTTAGAATAAGGCTTCTCAAATAACTTATATCCTTTTGCCAATTTGTCGCCATCTCCGTTTTGCTTGACTGGTTTCACCTTTACATTATTGATTTTCTCCATCGTTTATATAAATATTACCCGAGAAATTCTAAACAAATAACAATTCTTCCAGCTAGTTGGTCGGTCTCAATATTTCCGCTGTCTGTTTTCAATACCCTAAACGAATACTGCCCATCGGTCCAATTAATAATACCTAAGTTGTAGCTAAGATTTGAAATGTTTGCGGTGTTGCTGTCGGCGAATGTGCCGATAATGCCGATGCGGTCCATATAAAGGATTTTCGTTTTCGTTTCAGTCATATCATTCATATAGTGTATAAACTTAACATTCATTCTGGTCGGGGTAAAGTTCATTTGAATGTTTTTGTCAAATGTCTTGCTACCGCCCGCAAAATCATTACTTAGAAAAATAATCCGCTGATGTTTGAACTCACTCATTGTTTCTATATGTTGTATAATATATTATGTTATTAATATTATTATTTGTTTGCTCTGTGTTAGGTCGGACCGCCTGCGATTTCTATTCGCGGGTTAGTGATAAAAAAAATGAAAGTTGTGTTTATTGTATAAAGCAAGGGGTAGATACTGGATTTAAGTGTGTTTTCATAAATAACGGAAATAATATGTGTCGTAGTTTTGATGAGGCACTGCCTTTGATGTGTGCGGGTGATAATAGATGGTATATGACACATATATATGAATGCTCACTTCTTTGAACTAGAAGGCGATGGAAGGCAGATGCCAATCAATAGTGTTAAAATACCGACATAAGTGTTGGCTGTCTCGCACGGTAAGTTCTTTTCAGACAGCCTCACGATACAAAGGGTGATGATGGCGATAATGATACCCATTTGAAATAAGTATTTAATAAGTCGGCTATCAGTTGGTCTGTTTTTTATACAACAACAATTCCAGTTGTCTTCCAATTCGTGTTCTACTTTTTTTTCTTCATTCTTCAACGAAATATCCAAAACACGGTTCTTCAACTCTGGTGTTAGTTCGCCATCTGCCATATCAATGAGTGGAGGTGGAGGGTGTAATCTAGGTGGCATTGTTATTACGGATTTCTGCTAATTGGTTTTTTTAATCGGCTATATCATTAGTTAGATTATTATTTTGCTTTTCTAAATAAATCACCTTTTCAGTTGTATGTTGAAAAGCACTGACTAATATTGGTATGAAGTCCGTGTATGATATACCTTCAAAGTTTCCATCCCCATCGTCTGCTTTTATTCCACTTTCAGATACAAATTCTGGAAATATTTTTTTTACTTCATCCGCAATAAATCCGTGGTTCTTTTTTTCTTTCTTTTCGTCTGATTTCAAATAATATGAACAGCAGTTTATTTTCATTAGTTTATCACAACAATCTCCGCAGTCTAATGTTTTAATATCTGATTTTAATCTCCTGTCTGAACCAGAAGACCAAACATTCGCTCCTGCTGCCATAAAAACATATCCTGTATTATTTTCACCATTTGACAATGACGTCGACCAAGCGTGTAATAATCCACCTGTATTCATTACCACCGCATAACCTGATGAGTCTCCTGCTTTCATATATATTTGCGGGTTGGACGTATTGCCTGGTCTTTTTCTTAATGTTAAAAATCCGCTGGATGCTGTTGTGATGCTTAAATCTCCCGACGTATTAATGTTCATTGCCTCAGTGTAAGATATATTGTTTCCCACCGTTATTCCTGAATTATAATAAAAAGCGAGTTTTCCACCTTTTTGCATTAGAAAGTTTGAACCGCTGTGGCTTGATTTCCAGTTCGTGCCATCAAAATAAGCATCAAAACTTAAATTGACATTGTCGTGTGCCCAGTTCAATAATTGAAATGTTGGATAAGCATCCGCCGTTGTTATTGCTTGTAAGTGTGCTCCTGCGACATTACTCGCCGTTCCGTATATTTCTAAACCACCTGTTGCTCCTACTCCCTTTGTTGAGTTGCCTATGATTATCGGCTTACCTGATGCTGTTGTTATTTTGTCGCTCGTCGTTAATGTTGTTGTTGATATCCCCGCACTAGCCGTTATCAATCCTTTTGTCCATAAAAGTGCCGTTTGCCCCATTTAATGACATTAACAATTGCTCTGCTGAATTTTCCCACACAAAACCATCCGCCGAAGCATTACCACTCCTAAATCTTACAGCAAAGCCTGAAATATCGTTGCCTGCCACCGCTGTTCCTCCACCTAATGATTTACCAGCCCCTGGTTGAGCCATATAAATCCCCCATCCTGAGTTGTCTGTATCCCACATAAATATACCCTGTCCATTTCCTCCATCTACTTTATTTTGAATAGATAACTTACAACCACCATCTGCTGTTATTAATCCACTCGCCGTTAGTGCGGTTGAAGTAATTGTTGTTCCCGTTATTGTTCCGCCATTTGTTATATTGTTTGAGTTCATATCTAAGGCTCCATAAAACCGCATACCGCCAGCATTGTTAAAACGGACAATGTCAGACAAAGCACTTTTATTATCCAAAAGTTTTGAAATATAAAGTCCCGCCCCTTTTACATCAGATGCTACATTCGTAAATACATAACCCCTTTGGTCTGCGGTTCCGCTTGTAGCAGTATTTAGAGTAAATAAAAAATACTGATAATCTCCTGTCGTCTGTGAAAAGAATATGTCCCCTCCATTTTGGTTTAATATCCTCGCCCCATTATATGTTATATTTCCGCCATTAGTGATAGTTTGATTATTAAAATCAGCATTGTTCGTTAAAGTCAGATATTTTATCACAGTGCTCGCCCCATTAAATGTTTTACTTCCTGTTATGGTTTGGTCTGTTGATAGTTTTACATTTTGCCCGTCCAATGTGTCCGCATACCCTTTTGTCGCTCCGTCCGTCGCTAATGTCGGAGTTCCAAGGTTGGCTATTTTGCTACTATTACAATCTAGCCCCGAAGCATTTACCCAACCGACAATCGTCCCATCAATAATAAAACTTATTTTTTTCGCAGAAATTTCAAAGTTGTAATATGTTGCAGTTTTCATATCCAAACTAGCAATTGACCCGATATTACTGGTAGAATTGAAAACGATAAATGTGCCCTTTGTTGTTGAATTGATTGAATTTCCAGTAATTTCAACACCACTGCTATATGTCTTAATTCCTGCTATAGTTTGGTTTCCTGTTAGTTTCACATTTTGCCAGTCTAATGTATCCACATAACTTTTATTTGCTCCGTCCGTTGTTGCTGATGGTGTGGCTAAGTTTGTTATTTTGTTGTTATTCAAAGATAGCGTAGTGCCAGTTGCGGTTATAATTAAAGTATTACCTGAATATAACTCAACATACGAACCAGTTATTTGTATCGGATACCAAGTCGCTGTTGCTGTCTTTTGTGCTGCAATCATTCCTATTTTTGTATCAAAGGCTATGCCGATGCCGTCAAAAGTAGTAGGATTGGATGAACCACTTACTTCCAAAGTTGATGTAAATTTTTTATTACCTGCTATGGTTTGGTCTCCTGTTAGTTTAACCACCGAAGTATCAAGAACGGAAACATCCACGCCATCAACAAGATTAACATTTGTTATGCTTTGGCTTTTCATATCAATCCCCGCACTAGCATTTATTATGTTGCTGAATGTTTTGGTTCCTGCTATGGTTTGGTCTCCTGTTAGTTTAACCGCAGAAGTATCAAGGGCAGAAACATCAATACCATCAACATTACCAACATTTGTAATAGCAAAACCACCCATATTTAAACTGCCCGTCATAGCCGTTGTGTCGTCCTTGGCAGTTTAGTATCAGTGTATGCTTTTGTTGAAGCATCGCCATCGTAGAATGGGGCTGGAAGTCCGCTAATTGCTGTTGTGCCAGTAAAATTTAAAACATTGCCAGTCAGTGTTATTCCACTCCCCGTTGTAGAAGCAAGAAGTATGGAAGAACCAACAATGCTTAGTGGATATCCCGTTGCTCCACCTACCTCCGACGAATAAATAGAACCCATATTATTGTTGTAATTGAAGAATAACTTACCAGTGTTTAATGGATTTGAATCTTTTACACCCAAATAAGTAGTAAATATTTTATTCCCTGTTATGGTTTGGTCTCCCGTTAGTTTAACGACTGCGGTGTCAAGAGCCGAAACATCAATACCATCGACATTACCTACATTTGTTATGTTAAATCCTCCCATATTTAAATCTCCAAACATCATAGCGAGACCATCCAATCTAAGAAAAGGTGAGTTTGTGTTTCTCCATTGTCCTGTGCTATAAATGAGCAGTTGGTTATCGGCGGGTGTTCCTGTAATTAAAACATCGCTGTGTGTATTAATTGAACCATCCGCGGACACTTTATCATTATTGTCTTCGTGCTCTGATATCCAAGTATCAACATCTTTGGTATTTAGTAAATTAACTCCCGTTATATTCAAATTACCGCCCATACTAATATTGCCCGTTTCATCCACATTTATCGGAAATGTTTTATTTACCCAGTTTATTGAATTATATGTTAGATAACTATTCATCGCCACTGGTGCGGTTATGACTACATCTGTGAGTGTATCAATTGAACCAATGGTTGTATTTCTCCATTTACCATCTACATCATTATAAGTTAAGTATTGCCCGACCGTTGGTGCGGATATGTTTGTGTCTATGAGATTATATAAACTGGTTTGGTGCGGATTGGAAGTATTAGAGCGGTGTTGAGTTGAGGCTTTGACTTCGTCGTTGTCCCTAACTCGTTGCTCTGTGTAGTATAGATTTTAACCTTCTTTAATGTCTGTTGTTGATTTGGTAGCCAATCGTGTATCAAATCGTCCGTCAGTGTAATAAAGATTTACAGGGTCAGTATCTTCTGGCACCCTATCCGTGTTTAAGCCTGTAATATTAGTGTTTGTTAAATCAAGGTTAAGTATGTTCAGACTATCTACGGCTAGCTCATTAAGACCTAATAAACTTTTGAATTGACTCATCGGTATATATTTTGGATAATAATTAAACCGATTAAAAATTATTTTTGGTTAGATATACAACCGAAAAATGCCGAGAGGAAATAGAGAGATTGCCATTAAAAATCTTGAAAAAGCTACTGTAATGAAGAAACAATATGCGAGGCAGAGAAAGATTGAAAGGGCGAGGGAATTACTAGCGGAGGAAGAGGCTAAGAATGTGAAAGAAATGACAAATGATGAAAAGATTGACCACATTACTAAGAAGCAGTTGGCTAAGGATATGATTGATGGGCGGGACTGCGGAGCTACGCTCGCAGAAGCGTACGGTGAGATAAGTGAGGAAAGCAGTGAAAGCGATGAAGAGGTTGAACACGACTTTGTTGATATAGTCGCCCAACGGGTTGCGGGTATGAAACTTAAAGCCAAACAGAAGAAGGCGAAGAAAGTGGTAAAAAAGAAAGTGGAAGAGGAGAGCGAGGACGAAAGCGAAAGTGAGGAAGAGGAAGAGCCTAAGCCTAAGAAAGGAGGGAAGAAGACAAGCCGTGTTAGTGTCAATGTTTATAATCAACAACCCGATAAACCAAAAAAAGAAAGTAATGATATTTCAAAAATGTTTTTAAAATTCTAATATATAGAACCAAAAACAGTAGGTGATGGACAACAAACACACACAGAACAGTGGTCAAAATGAAGAAGAAGAACTTGAAAACCAGAAAATTGAAGAGGCTTCTGAAATACACCATCAATCTAAGAACCCTAAAAAATGGAATACTATACTAGCCCCTGAGCCTGAACCATTAAGCCAAGTGTTCATTGACTTAATGGATATGTCTAAAATAGCTACTAAGAAAGGAAACAAAAACTACAACTTTGGATTACTAATGATTGATGTTTATTCTCGTCGTGGTTGGATTGAACCGATCAAAAATAAATCAACTGGCGAAGTATTGGAAGGATTAAAAAAAATGCCCAAACCTAAAAGGATTACGTCCGACAACGGCAGTGAATATAAAGGACAAGTCGCAGAATACTTTAAAGACAACGGAATTCAACATACTACAATCGAAGTTGGCGACCACCGAACTATGGGGAAAGTAGATAGATTTATTAGAACAATAAGAAACGATTTAAATTTTATGTGGGAAGTTAATGACGATTTTATTTGGGTGCCTTACATTAATGAAATTGTTGATAATTATAATAACACATACCATAATACAATAAAAGCCACACCTATGGAAGTCTATGAGGGCAAAAAGAAAAACGATCAAGAAATATACAGGGCTGGTCTTATTAATAAATTTCCCAAGGGCTCAACCGTTAGAAAAGAACTAGAAAGAACGGTTTTTTCTAAGGGTGATGTTCAGTATTCAAAGAAAGTATATACAGTTAAAGGCCGGAAAGGTTTCAAGTTAATACTTGGCGACCACGAATTAATTAGTCCTCAACAATTATTAAAGTCCAAAATGAACGAACAAGAACCGGAAGAAGTTAAACCTCAACTAGCCGACAAAGTTAAAGAAGCAACTAAGGAAAAAAAGACCGGCCACTTATTAAAGTCATTAGATATAAAACCTGAGAATGTTCGTAGTAGTGCCCGGATTAAAAAGAAAAAAGAAATAATGGATTTGTAAGTTATGAAAAATTAAAGTAATACAGGAGAATGTCCGGAAGCTAAGTTAAGTAAATAAAGCTATCGCTGTAGGAGATATTGAAACTAGAATGAATGAACAAAAAATTGTTATTGAGAAAATTAATTACACATCCCAAACACCCTTGTAAACGGTTTTGATTGATTTTTCGTGAGCAGAAGATATTTTGTCGATATTGTCCCATTTCCAAAAAAGGGACATCGAATCATCTTCATATACCGCCAACCACGGTTCAGGATTTTTCGGCGCAGACTTAAACCCCCAACGAACGACTGCTGTTCCGCCTTGTTTTTCTTCAGAGTAAACTTTGGCTATGCCTACATTTCTGTCAATGAGAACATAATAAGTTTGTCCCATTCTGATTTCGTTCGGGGTTCCTGGTCGTCGCCCGCCTTTCTTAGCCCCTTTCTTCGCCCCTCTACGCCCACGAAATTCTGCTGGAACATTAACTGCAACTGGAGCTTGAGCATTAACTTCAATATCGCCAAATCCATCAGCCAAATCCTCAACAGCAGGGTCGGCTTCACGAGGTTGCTCTTCAGCCATTCAATCAACCTACACAAACACACACAGAGGGACAATATGTGTGTTTATGTAGGAGTAGTTTTAAGTCGTGCTGAGGACTGAATATAAAAATTTTGCTAATCGAATTTTAGTAGTTTCGCCCCTCATATAATATCCAATTATTCCCTGTAAGCCCTGTTCATATTCTTGTCTCCATCTACCGCCTTTTCACTTATTTCATCAATTCTCTTCATCATCACACACGCCTCAGCAAACGTCGTTCCACTTTCAATCCTTCTTTCCATTGTTGCTATCTCTACCGCTTTCAACATTCCTCTATTCTCTCTCCTCCATTGCTTCATCAATTTCATCTCACTTTCAATCTTTCTCTTTTTCATCTTCTTTCTTCTATCCTCCATTAAGTCTTCTTCGATATCATCTCTCTCCCTCTCTCTTTCGAATATCATCTCATTCAACGCATCTAGTCTATCTTTCTTTTTTTCCAACTCTTTCTTCATATTCTCGATTATCATCTCACCTTTCTCTATCTCTTTTTCTTGCTTTATTTTCATTTCATTTAGTTTTTTTGGCCCGCATCTATTTGCTCTAAACTGTTCTTTCCACATTTCTTTATCTTTTATGTTATTTGGAATGAGATTAATGGACATTATGCTCGTGGTTTTGTGGTTTTGTGGTTTTGTGCGTTTTTGCGTTTGTGCGTCAAAAACAACAAAAACGAACGACAGAGCTAAAACGCGTGCGTCAGCGCGTCAAAATCCGCCGCTCAGACGCATTGAAGTACGGCTGTTCAATTCTATTTCATTCTTTCAACCTAACAGAAACATTAACAAAAAAGTCAAGAAAAAATCGCAAAACCCGTTATATTTCTTTTTTCGCAAAATCGCAAAACCCGTTATATTTCTTTTATCCGAAGTGCGACCCTATACTACTCTAAAGCTCATGAGGGCTTATTGTCTTGTCCTTTTTGTCTAGCTGCAGATCAGTTGGCTGTGTCTGATGTGCTTGCTGTTCTTGCCTCTTTGCACCGACGCCGGTGACTCACCTAAAACGGGGACAGGTAGCAATGCGTTCAAAAAAACTGAGCCAAAGGGTTTCATTGTTAAAGCTTCCCTCTTAATGTGTCAATTACAGTAATGACACCAACCCCTTTCGACAGTCGCCTCCCAAGTCGACGATGGTTTTCTTCCTTTCTTGCTTGCAGTGCTCCAGAGTTAAGCGCTGCCAAGGCTCATAACCCACTAGACGAGAGGGTTCGTACTTTACTTTACTTAGAGATTTGAATAATTACTGACACGTCACTAAGTGCCCAACCCCAGACCGCCAACGCTTTGAATTTACCGTTACACATAGAGTGATATAGGTTAAATAGGTAATTGTCCTTGGGGGGGGGCCGGTATGACTAAATACTATTATTAATAAAATTGTCCATTGATACATATCTAGCATATGTGTATCTTCATATTGCGTGTTGGTCATTTTCCGTGCGAATGGTGTGGATTGCTCATGTATGCGATATTAATAATGATGCTGATGTGCATAGTGCTGAACGATGTGTTTAAGGTTTTTGCTGTTTGAGTTGTGACCATATTTTATTAATTAACTTGTTTGGCTGTTGCGCCGGGTCTGGCTTTATGACATTTACTATGTTAAAGTTGGCTCATATCAGCCGCTATTCCTAAATAGGGGGAGCATTCAACAATTTATCAATATAGTATTTAGTCATATCGGCTTCTACATGTTTTTACATAGTTATTACCATACTTTCTGGTACTGGTGGCGAATTGCATTTATGTTCATATATTACCGATTTGGTGAGGTTGGTGAGGTTGGTTTCCCTTTTTGGTTCTTTTGAATCTCAGTGTGACTCAGTAAAATGTTGGTAGACAACTGGGATCCCGGAGCCTGAGAGTCCGGTTAACAGGCTAGTTTCCCTACCCGGACCTTCATTTTCCCCAACGATTCAAGTTTCATGCTTCCAATTTTCAACCTAATATAAGAATACTTTTTCTTAGTACGTACAGAATCATTTTACAATTATGACCGGGCATACAGCAGCCCCAGTTGGAATTGTTTTTCGCATGTACGATGAAAAATAATATATTTTATTGAAATAATAATAATTTAAAGTATGTGATGCCAGGGGGCATCACACAAAAAATGATTAATCTCGGGGGCAGGGGGGGGGGGGGGTTGGGTAAGGACGCTGACCGAGCGGTAATATTAATAATTGTATCAAATTTTTATTGATTTTGATATATGAAATGAAAGATTTGATATTAATTTTAATAAAATTTTGAATATTATTATTTTATTGAACTTGAAAGTGACTTAAATGGATGCCGGCCGGCATCCAGTAGCAGGCACATAGAAAATATTAATATCAAATCGATACAAAACCGCAAAACAAAATGAAACGTTATTACTGGCGACATGCATTTTCGCCACAGTTTCAAGAATGAAGAAAGTTTGACCTATATAAAGACTTTACCTATATAGAGACTTTTACCTATATAGAGACTTTGACACGTCAAATTTTTTAATATAGGTCAAACTTTTTTATATAAGTTAAAGTTTTTGCATAAGGTGAAACTTTTTTATATGTCAAACTTTTTTTATACGTCAAACTTTTTATAGGTTTAAGTTTTGCTATAAGTCAAACTTTTCCAATACGTGACAAGAATATTAATATTATTAATAATAATATTAATATTAATAATTCCGGCAAGTAGATGCAATTCAAATTTTCAAAATGTTGTTAATAATATTTCAAGTTTTATTGAACTTAATAATAACAATTACTAGTAGTTTAACTGAGCAGCAGTAATATTAGTTGACTATACTCAAACAACTTGAAAAACGAATATATTTATTAAATTTTATTTTCGTTTCATTAATTTTGGGGTATGCAATGTCGGTACTGTCGAGCCACAAAGGTGAGATTGGTTGCAAATGCAAACGCTTTGAAAATTTCTCCCCAGAAAGCTCCTGTACCCCTGTGAGCCCGCATCCACCTCTTCACATTCTGGAAAACCAACTCGCATGGCATAAACTCTGGAAAGTAAGCAGGCAGGCGAACAACTCTCACCTCCACAGCAAGAAGAAGCAGATCCTGAACTTCTCGCCATTCCTCCGCGCCGTGAATTTTTGCATTATCTACAATGAGAATATCACCGTCCCCCAAGTGTCCGTGATGAGCTGCATCAACGAGTGATTCGATATAATCACGACCGTCATTAGATCCCTCCCTCACACTCAACAATACTTCCCCTCTTGGATGCGTTAGTGACGTCATATAGGTAACACTGAAAGCCTTTCTCGCTCGCTCTGTCATATGACGGGCCCTATTCACTCTCTCACCCCTTTCCCCACGACACCACTGCCAACATGAGCAATCTACAAACAAAGAAAATGAGAAACAAAACAGCACTGGCAGATATGAAATGTACCCCAGTTTTCGGCTTTCATTCAAATACTTAAGACGGGAGGGTTCCTGGTGCGTAACCCAATCGGCAAAGTCTGCTGCATATGAAAAAAAATACAAGGTAAAGACAGAAAAATACTGAAAAGTAAGAGTGCGGTCCCCAGGTAACAAGAAGGAAAACCATCCACACCCATCAGCAAGCAATACTAAGCAATAAATTCAAAAAAAGGAAGCAGTCTGAGAAAAAAAGAAAGAAACTTCGAACAAAACAAAAAAGTGGACAGCATGAAAAAAAGTACAAGGTAAAGACAGAAAAAATAAAGAAAAGTAAGAGTGGTCCCCTGATAACAACCGGGGAAACCATCCACACCCATCAGCAAGCAATACTAAGCAATAAATTCGGAAAAAAAGAAGCAATCTGAGCAAAAAAGAAAGAAACTTCGAACAAAAAATAATAACTTGCAGCATGAAAAAAAATTCAAAGTAAAGACAGAAAAAATAAAGAAAAGTAAGAGTGGTCCCCGGATAACAAGAAGGGAAACCATCCACACACATCAGCAAGCAATAGTCATGAATAAATTTAAAAAAAGGAAGCAGTCTGAGCAAAAAAGAAAGAAACTTCGAACAAAAAAAAAGTCGGCAGCATGAAAAAAAATACAAGGTAAAGACAGACAAAATAAAGAAAAGTAAGAGTGGTCCCCGGATAACAAGCGGGGCAAAAGACCTGCTGCCTGGTTTGCTGTATTTCCCTCATTTTCCTGAACAACACCTGCACACACATACATACACAGAAAGAAAAGACACCAGCAAAGCAAGCAGGTTTACCTCAAATCCGGAACGCATCTGGGCTTCCAGGTCGTCGATCGCCACGTAGATTTTTTCCCGTGCCTTCTTTTTTTGGAAACAAGGATGATTGGGTGCATTTACCTTTTCGCCGTTTCTGTCGATCCAGAAGTATCCCCCAGGACGCCTGCCTCGCGTGGTGATCTTCTGGTCCAATTTGCTGTACTTGATTATGTTTTCTGCTAACTCCCTACAAGACAATGTGATGCTTAGATAGATAGATAAATAGGTACTGAAGGGAAGAGAAGGAAGGAAAGAAGGAAAGTAGAAGGAAGGAAATGTAGAAGGAGGGGAAAGAAGAGGGAGGGGAAGGAGGAGGAGCAGAAGGAGGAGGAGGAATAGATAGATAGATAGATGGATGGATAGATGGATGCATGGATGGATAGATGGATGGATAGATAGATGGATAGATAGATAGATAGATAGATAGATAGATAGATAGATAGATAGATTAGATGGGTAGATAGATAGATAGATAGATAGAGAGAGAGAGAGAACCGTTGTCTGGTTTTCCAAGCTCTGAACACTCTGACCATGTCGGTCTTGACACCTCAAAACAGCACAACAGAGTCAATGAACAGCAACAGAAAGACAAGGAGTTACCGCTGGGTTCCGCGTTGTTTATGAACATGGCATCGTATTGTGGGTCATGTTTCACGTTGTCCAGTTTCATTTGCTTCACTGCACAGCACAAACATGACATCAACAGAAAGCACAGCACAAAACAAAAGGAAGAGTACCCCATACCTCCTGTGTGTCCTTCCAGTGCTTCGTTGGAAGAAATGCCCTGCCCCTGGTAATGAGGGAGCCAGGGGCAGGCGGGGGTGAGTCAGATCCTGAGTCTTCGTCTTCCTCGCGGTTGTCTTCCTCGCGGTTGACGGACTGGTCGTCGTCGTCGGAGTCGTCCGCCATAGCTTCCTAGCTTGTGGTCCTCCTCCCGTCTTAAGTCTTTGGATGAAAGCCATTTCGAAAACTGGGGTACATTTCATATCTGTCAGTGCTGTTTTGTTTCTCATTTTCTTTGTTGTAGATTGCTCATGTTGGCAGTGGTGTCGTGGGGAAAGGGGTGAGAGAGTGAATAGGGCCCGTCATATGACAGAGCGAGCGAGAAAGGCTTTCAGTGTTACCTATATGACGTCACTAACGCATCCAAGAGGGGAAGTATTGTTGAGTGTGAGGGAGGGATCTAATGACGGTCGTGATTATATCGAATCACTCGCTGATGCAGCTCATCACGGACACTTGGGGGACGGTGATATTCTCATTGTAGATAATGCAAAAATTCACGGCGCGGAGGAATGGCGAGAAGTTCAGGATCTGCTTCTTCTTGCTGTGGAGGTGAGAGTTGTTCGCCTGCCTGCTTACTTTCCAGAGTTTATGCCATGCGAGTTGGTTTTCCAGAATGTGAAGAGGTGGATGCGGGCTCACAGGGGTACAGGAGCTTTCTGGGGAGAAATTTTCAAAGCGTTTGCATTTGCAACCAATCTCACCTTTGTGGCTCGACAGTACCGACATTGCATACCCCAAAATTAATGAAACGAAAATAAAATTTAATAAATATGTTCGTTTTTTTTTTTCATGCTGCCGACTTTTTTTTTGTTCGAAGTTTCTTTCTTTTTTGCTCAGACTGCTTCCTTTTTTTTAATTTATTAATTAGTATTCCTTGCTGATGGGTGTGGATGGTTTCCCCGCTTGTTATCCGGGGACCACTCTTACTTTTCTTTATTTTTTCTGTCTTTACCTTGTATTTTTTTTCATGCTGCCGACTTTTTTTTTGTTCGAAGTTTCTTTCTTTTATGCTCAGACTGCTTCCTTTTTTTGAATTTATTCATTACTATTGCTTGCTGATGGGTGTGGATGGTTTCCCTTCTTGTTATCCGGGGACCACTCTTACTTTTCTTTATTTTTTCTGTCTTTACCCTGATTTTTTTTCATGCTGCAACTTATTATTTTTTGTTCGAAGTTTCTTTCTTTTTTGCTCAGACTGCTTCCTTTTTTTAAATTTATTCATTACTATTGCTTGCTGATGGGTGTGGATGGTTTCCCTTCGTTATCTGGGGACCTCTCTTACTTTTCTTGATTTTTTTCTGTCTTTACCTTGTATTTTTTTTCATGCTGCCAAAACAAGGAAATTTGGCATTCAGGCAACTCCCCTAACGCAAATGTTTGCGTGAATTCCAAAGAAATTATACCAGCATCAAGATCGAGTCTGGGGCTAACCACCCTGCCGATATGAGCTCCCAACTCCTACTGGTTCCTACAAACCATAATTGATAGTGATGGGGGGGGGGCTGCCCACTATTTTTTTTAGTGTTCGAATTTTTTTTGTTGTTTTTGTTCAGACTGCTTCCTTAAAAAAAAAAAAAAAAAAAAAAAAAAAATCATTATTGTTGCTGCTGATGTGTGTGTTTTTGTAAGCTCGACCATCATAACCAAACCGTTGCACGGCAGAGGGTAGGGCCTGCTCAGGGGAGTATTACAAAGAGCTAGCCGCGGAATTCAAGCAGCAGATTGGGCTGCCCGAGGGTACTTCTTGGCAGAGCTTGGAAAGTGAAGGCGTCGGCAAAGTTAGGGTACCCACAGGGGTGGGTTGTAGGTTTACAGAGAGGTTGTTCGAGGGGCGCACCTCTAGCAGGTTGAGCTCCAGCGACACTAGTAGGGCAATCGAGGAGTACCACCCTGTGGACCGGGAGCAGCCGGGCTGGCGTGAAACGTTTTACGAGCTCTCTGGCAGGCGAGATCGCGGCCAGAAACGAGAGCCTCATTCAGAGGCAGCCCGCCCTGGCAGCACTGCCGGCCGCAAGAAATGCGTTTGCTGCACAACCCTGCGGTGGAGGCAACGCTGGCTCGGGTGTTTGCTGCTTCGCCTTCCGGCTCTGGCACTCTCTCTCTCTCTCTCTCTCTCTCTCTCTTTTTTTTTTTTTTTTTTTCTGTCTCTCTCTCTCTCTCTCTCTCTCCTCCCACCCCTTCTTTTTTCTTTTTAGGTAGGATGCCTTCCCTGGTGCCTGGGTTTTCATATTCTGGCAATCTCTCTCTCTCTCTCTTTCTCTCTCTCTCTCTCCTCCCACGCACTTATTTCTTCTTCTTCTTCTTCTTCTTCTTCTTCTTCTTCTTCTTCTTCTTCTTCTTCTTCTACTTCTTCTTCTTCTACTTCCTCTTCTTCCTCTTCTTCTTCTTATTCATGTTTTCCTTGTAGTGTCGTCGTCGTCTTCAAGCTCGTCGTCGTCTTCAAGCTCGTCGTCGTCTTCAAGCTCGTCGTCGTCTTCAAGCTCGTCGTCGTCTTCAAGCTCGTCGTCGTCTTCAAGCTCGTCGTCGTCTTCAAGCTCGTCGTCGTCTTCAAGCTCGTCGTCGTCTTCAAGCTCGTCGTCGTCTTCAAGCTCGTCGTCGTCTTCAAGCTCGTCGTCATCTTCAAGCTGGTTGCGTGTGTCGTCGTCGTCTTCAAGCTCGTTGCGTGTGTCGTTGTCGTCTTCAAGCTCGTCGCCTGCGTCGTCGTCGTCTTCAAGCTCGTTGCCTGTGTCGTCGTCGTCTTCAAGCTCGTCGCCTGTGTCGTCGTCGTCTTCAAGCTCGTCGCCTGTGTCGTTGTCGTCTTCAAGCTCGGCTCCTGTTAGTGTCAAGATTGAGCAAAGCATAGGTTACCGTAGTCGCAACAAGGAAGTCGATGCTACTTGCCGTATTTGCAAGGATGACATAGGGGACGTCTTGTACAATTTGGTTGGAAGTCCCCAGCTTAGGTTAGCAGAGGTGACATGCTGTGGGGCCCCATTCCATCGCAAGTGTATACAAACTTGGTGGGATGCTTGCCGAAAGCAAGTTCAAATTTCCAGGTGCCCAAATTGCCGGGAGATCAGCAACAGCTTCCGTACTTCTTATCTTTACGGGCATGCGATGGTGGGGTGGAAGCCAATGTCAAGGAAAGCAATGGCCCAAAGGGCGTCTTCACTGTCTTCAGTCATAGATATGACTGAAGACGATTCAGAGTGGGAGTCCGCGCCCCTTCCTGTCTTTGTAAAGCCCGAGCCTGGTAGTAGTCGGAGCTTGTCCCCTGAATTCCCTTGTATGCAATCTGGAAAGGTTATTAAGGCCGAGCAAGATGCAGAGTACGAGATAGCTCAAGCAGAGGACGTAGCTAATGCGATCAGGAGAGGTAAGCAAGGCAACCTGCCAAAGGAGGAAAATGACGAGGAGAAGCAGTTGAGGTGGGCGCTGGCGGAATCTATTAGGCAAGGCACCGCAGCAGTTGCTAAAAATGACAAGGACAAGGCAATGCAGCAAATGCTAAGGGACGCTGAGCAGCAAGAGGCTGTACCAGCATGGAGTGGTCAAAAAGTCGTTGAGGTTGGTACGCGTACGGGAGCGTCCGCCCAGGGAGAGAGCCGCGCAGAGCGAGCTGCTAGGATGGCAGAGAGTTTTGCCAGAATTGTTGGCAAAAATCGTCCCAAGCGCACCGAGTCTCTTGCCAACCTTCCCAAGCGCACCGAGTCTCTTGCCAGCCTTCCCAAGCGCACCGAGTCTCTTGCCAACCTTCCCAAGCGTAAGAGCGGCCAGGTCTCTTTCTTTCTCTCTCTCTCTTTCTCTCTCTTTCTCTCTCTCTATATATATATATCTAGCTAGCTAGCTATCTATCTATGTAAAATGTAGGGCAGTGGTGGTGCGGTGAGCGCGGAGGCAGGCAGCAACGACGGCGTTCAGGTCCATCTTTTTCTCTCTATTTATTTATCTGTCTATTTAGCTAGCTAGCTATCTAGTAGTAGTGGTAGCAGTAATAATAATAATAATAATAATAATAATAATAATAATAATAATAATAATAGTGCTTCTCTGAATAATAATAATAATAATAATAATAGTGCTTCTCTGTCAATGGCTGATGCATTTCTGCACATGCGCCTCCATCGTCTCACCCGTGAGGGGAGTACGAAGAATTGACGATAAGCTCTAATGACACCCCCGCAAGGGCAGTTCCAACACTTCCAGACGGGCCGGTATGTTCAATGAAAATACTGGTCCAGAAATAGACCGGTATGTTCAATGAAAATACTGGTGGCACCGACGGGAATCGAACTGGCGACAGGGCCCAGATGGTAGAACTTGACCACTGGGCTATCACGGTGTCCCAATAATAATAATAATAATAACGATAATAATAATAATAATAATAATAATAACGATAATAATAATAATAATAATAATAATAATAATAATAATAAGCCCTATTTGAGATGTAAAAAAAAAGCCGCCACTCCCAATTCGGATACCTGAGGTAAGTGGGGAGCAACCGAGGATTGCCACGCAAGTAAGTAATGTAGCGCCTTCGGGTCTGCTACCTTACCGAAACCCGTGGGTCCGTGTTGTTGCTACCGTCTCTACTGGTACCGATGCCGGAGCCGGCCGGTGTTAACCGACACCTGCCCACAGTTGACACCCGATCTCACTGGGCAAGACAATAATAACAATAATAACAACAACAACAATAATAATAATAATAATAATAATAATAATAATAATAATAATAGTGCTTCTCTGTCAATGGCTGATGCATTTCTGCACATGCGCCTCCATCGTCTCACCCGTGAGGGGAGTACGAAGAATTGACGATAAGCTCTAATGACACCCCCGCAAGGGCAGTTCCAACACTTCCAGACGGGCCGGTATGTTCAATGAAAATACTGGTCCAGAAATAGACCGGTATGTTCAATGAAAATACTGGTGGCACCGACGGGAATCGAACTGGCGACAGGGCCCAGATGGTAGAACTTGACCACTGGGCTATCACGGTGTCCATAATAATAATAATAATAATAATAATAATAATAATAATAATAATAATAATAATAATAATAATAGTAATAATAGTAATAATAATAATAATAATAATAAGAATAATCTCTCTCTCTTTCTATATATATATATATATATAGCTGGCTATCAATCTATGTAACATATAGGTGAGCGCGAAGGCAGCCAGCAATTGCGTAATATTACTAGTAATAGTGATAATAGTAATAGTAATAGTAATAGTAATAGTAATAATAGTAATAATAATAATAATAATAATAATAATAATAGTGTATCTCCTGCCAATTGCTGAGCCAAAAGGCCATGTGCATCCAGTCGTCCATTCCATAAGGAAAGTCTCCACACCAAGCGGTGGAATAAAGGAAGTGACGGCATAGAACATTACTCTAGGAGCTTTATACCAATCAGCCCATGGAAAGGACCGATGGCCTATGTACTCCCTAATAATAATAATAATAATAATAATAATAATAATAATAATAATAATAATAATAATAGTGCTTCTCTGTCAATGGCTGATGCATTTCTGCACATGCGCCTCCATCGTCTCACCCGTGAGGGGAGTACGAAGAATTGACGATAAGCTCTAATGACACCCCCGCAAGGGCAGTTCCAACACTTCCAGACGGGCCGGTATGTTCAATGAAAATACTGGTCCAGATGGATCGGTATGTTCAATGAAAATACTGGTGGCACCGACGGGAATCGAACTGGCGACAGGGTCCAGATGGTAGAACTTGACCACTGGGCTATCACGGTGTCCATAATAATAATAATAATAATAATAATAATAATAATAGTGCTTCTCTGTCAATGGCTGATGCATTTCTGCACATGCGCCTCCATCGTCTCACCCGTGAGGGGAGTACGAAGAATTGACGATAAGCTCTAATGACACCCCCGCAAGGGCAGTTCCAACACTTCCAGACGGACCGGTATGTTCAATGAAAATACTGGTCCAGACGGAGCGGTATGTTCAATGAAAATACTGGTGGCACCGACGGGAATCGAACTGGCGACAGGGCCCAGATGGTAGAACTTGACCACTGGGCTATCACGGTGTCCACTAATAATAATAATAATAATAGTAAGAATAATAAACCGGAAAGATCGATGGAACCAGTGGCCTCGCTGCCGGTGACAATTGTCATCTTGGCTGTTCTGCCTGTTCCCTCTCTCAATCGCTAGTCCTTGGCATGACGTAAACTGCCCGTCCTTGGCATGACCTTAAACGGCCGGTCCTCGCATGACTTGAAACTGCCCCGGGGATAGACAGAAAGATAGAAAGAATAATAATAATAATAATAATAATAATAATAATAATAATAATAATAGTGTATCTCCTGCCAATTGCTGAGCCAAAAGGCCATGTGCATCCAGTCCTCCATTCCATAAGGAAAGTCTCCACACCAATCGGTGGAATAAAGGAAGTGACGGCATAGAACATTACTCTAGGAGCTTTATACCAATCAGCCCATGGAAAGGACCGATGGCCTATGTACTCCCTAAATAATAATAATAATAATAATAATAATAATAATAATAATAATAATAATAATAATGATGATAATGATAATGATAATGATAGTCATAATAATAATAATAGCGAAACACGTGGTCTGAGTTGTTACTGCCATCTCCATGGGTACTGATGCAGGAACCGGCCGGTCGGTGTCAACAGGTCGTCCACTTCCGTTCTCACCGGGCAAGAGAATAATAATAATAATAATAATAATAATGTATCTCCTGCCAATTGCTGAGCCAAAAGGCCATGTGCATCCAGTCCTCCATTCCATAAGGAAAGTCTCCACACCAATCGGTGGAATAAAGGAAGTGACGGCATAGAACATTATTCTAGGAGCTTTATACCAATCAGCCCATTGAAAAGGACCAATGGCCTATGTACTCCCTAATAATAATAATAATAATAATAATAATAATAATAATAATAATAATAATAATAATAATAGTAATAATAATAACAATACAGGGCAGTGTGAGTGCGGAGGCAGCCAGCAATGGCGGCATTCAGGTATCTATCTATCTATCTATCTATCTATCTATCTATCTATCTATCTAACTATCTATCTATCTATCTATCTATCTATCTATTCTATCTATTCTATCTATCTATCTATCTATCTATCTATCTATCTATCTATCTATCTATCTTATCTATCTATCTATCTATCTATCTATCTATCTATCTATCTATCTTTAATACTTTACCCACAGACTTCCTTGGTTGACGAAATCAGAAGCTCCTTTTTTCTGATATTAGTCGATTTCTCATCAGTTGATCTCATCACTTACTCCACGGAGTGAACCAAGGCCACTTGAGGTGTCACTGACCCTCCCTTGGGCTTGGTTTTTTGAAATGGGTGCCATCTGTCGACAGACAGAGAATTAGGGGATGGTGTGGGTGTGCTGGGCCCGTGGTGGGGTGCCTTATGTGTGCCTAGCCATACGCCTATAAGTCACATGCCGAAATAGCGACGGGAAGCACAATCCTGTTCCCTCAGGGTGCCCTTTCTCGCTTGTTGAGCCCGGAACAAAACCCACAGTGCTCTGTCGGTTTATACTAGACTGTAGAACAGTCTCGAAACTCCATCTGCTTACTGGGTCCTCTGTAATGGAGGTGGGAGCTCGTTCTGCAAGGGGCGCTTATGGAACGAGCCCTGGCCCCGCCTGGTATTAGGGAGCTTTGGTATCGCCTGTATCAGTCCCTTCCGTGCAAACATCACGGCTTAGCTGGGCATCCGGTTAATACTTGACCCACAGACTTCCTTGGTTGACGAAATCAGAAGCTCCTTTTTCTGACATTAGTCGATATCTCATCATCTATCTATCTATCTATCTATCTATCTATCTATCTATCTATCTATCTACCTGTGTAAAAGAGGGCAGCGAGGGTGTGGCGAGCGCGGAGGCAGCCAGCGGCGGCGTTCAGGTATATGTATGTTTTCTATATGTCTTAAAAAATAAGGACGGGTAGAAAGGTGAAGAGTAAGACGACTTATAGTGAAATACTGGTTTCTAGGTGTCCTTATTTTTAAAAATAAGTCCTTATTTTTTTCTATAAATGATCATTTTTTTTAATAAGATTTATTTTCTTTCTCTAAAAAGTGAAAAAAAAAAGTGAAAAAAAGTTTGAAAATGTAAAAAAAAAAATCAATTTTTTCAATGTTTGGTCAGCCAACTTTTCAATCGGTTTATTACCCGCGATGAATAGGAGCGCTTATTTTGCTGTGTTTGTAAATCAAGGAGTCCTTATAAAAATAATTCTCACATACTCATAAGGACTCAAACAATAGGTGTAGGGGGCTTATTTCGTTGAAACGTCTTCATTTAAAGTATCGGGGAGTGAAATCCCCTATTCTCAAATGTAACATTACCCCCCGCGGGTAAATGGTATTATGGACAATAAGGGGGGGGGGGGGAGTCGGCCAACTTTTGAAAAAACAGGGGACTAAAACAGGGGACGTCCGCAAGGACATAGTTAAACTCAGTCAAATGGGGTTAAATCCTCTTTTATATACACTATTTTTATAATAATAATGTTAATAATAATAATAAGGAAGTAAGGATATGGGCGTGTGTAATATGGGCAGAGTTAGAATTCGTGTAAAATACCGCTTCTAAGGTGTCCTTAAAATTTCCGGGGACTTTAAAAAAAGTTTAAGGACTTTAAGGACGGGGCGAAAAGAAGCAGTTGAAGGTGATTTGCGCTCTGAGACATACCGCGGGGCAAACAATAAAGGAGCGTCGGTGAAGCAGAATTGACGGAGGGAATTTAATTTTTGACTTAGAAAAAAAATAGACTTGTCTTATATACACTAAGATGTGGAGCGAAGATGACAGGAAGTTTGTTAGGCAGTTAAGAGTTGCTACCACCGAAAGTAAAATTTATGAAGTCGTGTCCAACTTCTACGATAGTGAGTTAAAACCAAGTATCGCCTTTCATAATGCTATTATATCGCTATTTAGCACGACTACGAGTGATGAAGAGGTGCTTGAGGCACTAAAAGTAATATATCCCAAATATGCTATCGTGTATCCAAATTTGAATAGTAAAAGACAAAGACTTTCTGAGGTGAGAAAAAAAGCGATAGAGCCTTACCAAAGCAAAAAAGTATATGAAATGAGCAAACTTGATAAGTATTTTAATCTAAATGAAGACGAGCGGATTGATATCGTTGAGGGATATAAGAAAGATGTCAAAGCCAAAAATGAACAAAAAAATACAAATTGATGTTCGTGATGTAATGGCTAAAATGAACGATATGATATTAAGTAATGACCCTTATTTTAAACTACTTGCTTTGATGATAGCAATTGGAGCAAGGCCTGTGGAAATATTTGATACAAACACATATGAATTGATACCAGATAAACCAAGTTGGTTGCGAGTGAATAACCTGGCGAAAAAGAGAGAAGGACAAAAAAAGAATTGGACTGAGAGGCCTGTTGTCCTTTTTACTCCCCAGTTCGTAATAGAACAAGTAAATTCAATACGGAATCATTTCAAAAAGAAAAAAGCAGTCATCATCAACAGCGAGGGTGCGCTTGATAAACAAAACAACAATGAACTAAACAAAAGAATTATCAAAATCTTCCCTTGGCTATCGGAATACACGCAGAAAAGCAGTATGTTGCGAAAACTATATGCTAGTTTGTCGTATAGTAATTTCGCCAATCCGAAATTAGAGAATTTTAATACGTGGGTTTCAAATGTATTGGGGCACGGCGATATGCTCACAAGTTTTAGTTATAGTTGGGTTAATGTGGCCGACCCTGAAGAAATTAAGGCAGAAGGGATTAAAACAGAATTAGAGGAGTTGAGACGCAAGATAGATTTATGTCTGAATTTAAATAATACTAATGAAATTGAAAGCGAAAACGGAGACGAAGAAAGCAGTTATATACCATTAGGCAAAAGCGCTAGCAGAGAGGATAAGTATAAATTGCTTGAGCAGATTTACAATGATAACCCTAATACTACAAATACCAAACTAAGAAAGATAAGCGGGATTGGAACCGTTATTGTCAATACGTTTATTAAAGAGAAGAGGACTGGAGCGACGAAGAGCGAAGCGAAAAAAGAAGCGCCACAAGAAGAGGAAGCAAAGCCATTAAGAAGAAGCACGAGAAATAAAAAGAAGGTTAATACTTAACAACGACTAAAGGCGGTTCTCCATATCTTGCTCTAAGATTAGACTCTCGCCTGTAGCATTTAATAGAGCAGATTGTGAAAAACTCAATACAATCTACACCATAAAAATTGCCTGCTATAATCGGTGGGTGCGACTGAAATGTGTGAGACAAACCGCATATATTACAAAATTCTTCTCCATAATTCGGCTGGGGCATTTCTGAATAAACAAATGTCCTTATATGTCCAACTATATCACTCGGCAATTCGCGTATTATTATTGACATGTTTTATATTATTTAAGTTGATTTAAATTAAATCAACTTTGAATATAAAATGAACCTTTTTGGTCAAAGCACGAATACACCATCGTCATCAACTACATCGTCATCTTCTTCTTTATCTATTGATAGCATAAAAGACGCACTACCAACAACCGCCTTCGGAAAATTGCGAACGGCCACTTTGTCTCCAGTATTACAAAATGTATTTACATATGGTATTAATACGCGATTCTTTGACAAAACGGAGACTAATGGCGGGGTGGTATCAACTGCTAATTCAATGGCGGTTTTGACTACATCGGCCTCAGGTAATTCAACTGCGCAGATTACGACTATTGAGCGAGCCAAATATAGAAGTGGTATGGGTTTAGTTGCTAGATTCTCCGCATTGTTTCCATCATCTATCGCCGCAGATAGTTTCAATTGCGATATTGGCATAGGCACACCAGCAGACAATTTATGTTTTAGACAATCAAGTTGGGAATGTCTGTTGTAAGAACGGCGGGAAGCGTAGAAAATGTGGTTAGTCAATATGCGTGGAATGTTGATAAATGTAATAATACTGGAAACTTCCCCGCGATTGATTTTACCAAATTGAATGTGTTTGAAATAGTTGTTCAGTATCTGGGTAGCGGTCAAATTACATTCAAAATAGAAAACCCGCGAACTGGACGAATGGAAGTAATTCATGCGATTAAATACGCGAGCACTGCTACCACTCCATCATTGGATCAGGCGGCGTTTGCTATTTATGCGAAGGCGTATTCATCAAGTCTGGCATCCGTTGTAATGAAAACTGCTAGCATGTTTTTGGCAATTGAAGGGAATATTGATCGGACTATTGCTATAACTAATTCGTATGACAATGTCAAGAGTATAGGAGCAACTGAGAATGCCATATTTACTATTAGAAACCGCGCCACATTCAACAGCAAAACGAATTACAACATAATCTACTTTGAGAATTTGTGTATCAGCAATTCAGATACTAAAGCATGTATCGCGAGAATTATTCTTAATACCACATTGGGAGGAACACCTTCTTATTCAAATTACGATACAAACACATGATTGGCCGAAGTAGATACAGCGGGGACAACAAGAACGGGCGGAAGCGTGATATTTACATATGTGTTGTCTGGTGGTTCATCAATATACATTGATTTGTCTCAATATAATATCAAGATAGGGTCAGGTAAGACATTTACTATATCCGCACAAAATACGAGCGGTGGAACAGCAAGTATTTACGCTTCATTAAAGTGGATTGAAGATCAGATTTAAACAAAAAAAAGAAGGTTTTATTTATACATAAAATATTATATCATAGAATATTGTATTTGCGCATCAACTTTCTTTTCTATCTCTATTGACATTTTTTTATGTATTCAAAACCCTTATCCTTGATTAATTTTTCTGTTATACGTGCGTGATTTTTCTTCAAATATATGTAAAACTGATCAATATTGACACCGCAGGGGATTTGTTCTTTATGTTGTCGTCTTCGTCGTGAGTTAATATTTTTGATTAGAACAAATAGTATATCTAAAAATTTTGTATAAAAGTCATTATATCTATGTATTCATATTCCAAATGTGGCTAAACCAATTGGATATCTTTTATTATTGTGTAATGTATATACTCGTTTTATTTTATCCTTATTGTTTTTTCTATATTCTCCCTTTCGTTGCTTTATTCTATCTTTATTTTTTTCATGATACTCTTTACCTTTCTGGTTTACTGTATCTTTGTTTTTTAAATAATATTCCTTCCCTTTTTGCTTTATTAATTCTTTATTTTCCTTCTTGTAATGATCGTTATATTCTTTTTTAGTTCTACCTTCTATTCGTTTATTTGTACAATTTTCTGTAATCCTAATTATTTCGCCTTCTCGTTTATCTAGTTGCATCTTGTTTTCGCAAGGATATTCTTCAACTAATTCAACGTATGCATCGTCATATTTAACTATTTCAAAAGAAGAATTGTTGTTATATGTACCATCCAACCATCTTTTATAACAACTTTTGTGCTGGAATAATCTTTTGTATAGTGGTTGAGTAGTTGAACCGATATAGACTTGATTAGTTTGATGAGACCTGAGGCTATATATTTTTGCCTTGTTTATAGTCGGGCATCGCTTTTTATCTTTACATATATTTTATCATACCTTTAAAAAAATAAATGGTTTTGTTGTTTTCCGTTTTTAAGCATGATACGCCTTTAAGAGAATTGAAACCTCGAAGTTTATATTTCCGCCCGCATTTCTAATGACAATATCAATAGTTCTTAACCTTTCGTAGTATTAAATGGCACATAATCGGCAATATCGTTTGACGATTCAAAATAACATTGTACCCCAAACGGCTTACTCATGTTCACTTTACCAACGACAGAGAAATTACCATTTGCTTCAACTAAACCAGACTGATTCAATGCACGGCTATGCACATAAACTGCTGTTTCACCAATTAGATTTACTATGGATTGCATCGTGCTACTCGCCGCCGCCGAAATATCGGCAGTCAGTCCTATCTTGTCGCTAATAGTGCTGTTATCATAATCAAAAGCATACGTATCACCAGTGAATGCGAAATTCAATTTATTAACGAAGTTCAAAGTTATAACTACAGAGTTGGGGGTAATTGCTGAATTAATTGCAGTTTGAAGGGCGGTAATAAATGTATCAATGGTGTATTGATTTTCTGTTACGATTGCCGTTTTTGTAGCGGATCCAGTTGTTTTAATCAATGTGAGAGTGTTGGCATAACTCGGTATATTTGGGAAAACGTTTGGAATGGAGATACTTTTAACGACATAAGCACTGATTATATCAATCTTGCGACCAGTTGCTGGTGAATCAACGACGAAACGGCCATTGTGAGTAGAAGCGGATTTTGATTCTGTTTTATCGCTTGAGGAGACGCGAAGGAGGAATTTTTTTTTGTTCGCTTTTCGTCTTCTAAGTTAGAGATCGTAAATAACATTGCCATATTATGTATTTGGATTTTAATATAAAATCCGAATTATATATTATTCTAATTTTTAATTTTTTTATTGTTTGACCACGGCACGAGATGGATAGATAGACGCGACTTTGACATATTTAATATTATTTCAACCAAGCGGTGACGGATTTATTTACTTCCTTGTAATCATTAGCATATCGAATAGCAACTTCCGCAGTTCGCGAGTTATTAACCGCAAGACCAGATGCTCCAATGTGTGGCGATTGATTGAGTGTCTGGATAATGGTAGCAAATCCTGAGTTGGATGTAAGTCCTGTTTTATCTGTAGTAGAATACCACTTTCAAGAGAAACAGACGAAGACATGTAAGCATCACGAATGCCCATAGTCGCTTGGAGATTGTTAATATATAATTCTGCACATCCTCGTTGAACATCTGCAAGACTGTCAGTAACTCCAAGTTCCATCTTTTGTTGCGGGGCATACCAATCACCAATACGGCATTGATATTGTCTGTAAGGCATTTGAGCAGTTCCCAAGTTGTCAATATTAGCATTTTCGGAGAGCACATTTTGCGTGACGATATACAAGCATTGAGCACGTGCAACGGCCTTATTCACTTGAAGATTAAAATCAACAGACGTGCCAGGATTTGCCTTTTGATTGTAATATGTTTCGTAAGTGTATGGGAGCCCATCCTTGCTTCCCATCTGTTCCAAAATATTTCTCTGGACACCTGGAGCAAGAGAGAATGTCTCCAACATAACAACTGGATTTGTTACGGTGAAAGTCAAATTAAATGCGGTAGGAATCGCACCATCAGAGGTTCCAATAATAGTCAATGCTTCCTGTACTGGTGCAAATGTCAAACGAAGTCTCATACCACTAATCAGAGAAGGAGGAATGAGAGTTTCTTCATTAAACACTCCCGAGAAGTAATGAAGAGGAATACAAACTCTCAAAGCCTTACCAGTGCCAACATTACCAGCAGTGGGGTCATTAAGTGCAAAATCATGTACGGAATATGTTGTGGTTTTAACATCACTACTAACTTCAACTGGTTCTCGTTGCCCCGCCATCTGTGCATGTCGGCGATAATCAAAAGGATAATGCCAAGGGAGAATATTTCGCACCATCTTGTTCAAATCTTCAATTCGTTCAAGTTCGCTACCATCCTTACTTTCCAACAAAAATCTTTCAAAAATAGCGGTTGCGGGAGTGTTCTGGAAACCAAGAGCACAAGCAACATTATTCTTTCCATCAGTCAACTCGGTTGCCGATTGGCTTTATCAACAAACTCAACGAAGCAAACCGACCCGCGAGTGATGGATTTCAACTAAACCAGTTTGAATTGTGGAGTAGTCATGGTGCCCCATTAGTTAATCAACCATTAACTGAATTTGGCGACCTTGTCTCACATGAGAAGAGCACCATTCAAAACACATTAACTGACATTTTTGATAACAAAGAAAATGAGGATGTCGTTGATTTGGACACCGCTGTTAGCAGTTTGGCTTATTTGAAGAAAGCGGTTCAAAATGCTGAGGCAAGAGAGTTTCAATTGACTTCACCACAAGATGCGAGACTTGACAATATACAAAAATCAGTTGATATTATTAAACAATCCGTTTCAGGTGAATAAGTATTTATTTTTAATTTCTATTATTATTTTTTTTGTATAGTAGCATCGCGAATTTTACCACCCCACAAGCACACACAAAAAAATGGAAGGAAAGGATTCTAAAAATACTGAGGAGTTGATGACTCTCAACAACCTCAGATATGAGTTGCCAGCAAATCTAGCACTCACTGAACAGGGAAGTATCTTTAAGAAGAACTTCGCCGACCAGCAGACTTACACTAGTTCGTCGGGGACTGAAATGATTTTTACATTGCAGGCAAGGACTGATTTTGTTTATGGAAAGAATTGCTATTTGTCGTTTGACATTAAGGCAGACGGATTGGTTACGACCGCGGGAAACAACTGCGCGATTGGTTTTCAAAACACGCCCGCAACCGCTATTTTTGAACGATTTTTGTTGGAAAGCAAGGATGGTAGCGAACTTGAACGAATTGAAGATTTGAATAAACTGGTGCGAAATACTCTCCCGTGGCATTATCCATTTGATTATCGCCGACAGGCACAGATGTCGGGACAACGAGAAAATGTTGAAGTTAATGCTAATATTACCGATACTTCGGTTACTGATTTTGTAGTTCATAGTCTAACTGCCGTTGCGACTGGTAATTATTTGAAGGTTTGTATTCCTCTTCATTACTTTTCGGGAGTGTTTAATGAAGAAACTCTTATTCCTCCCTCTCTCATTAGTGGTGTGAGGCTTCGTTTGACATTTGCACCACCTCAGGAAGCATTTGCCATTATTGGAAGTTCTGATGGTAAGGTTTCTACTGGGTTTGATGGTTCCGCTTTGACTTTCACCGTATCAAATCCAGTTGTAATGCTGGAGACATTCTCTCTTGCTCCCGCCGTCCAGAGAAATATTTTGGAACAAATGGGAAGCAAGGATGGGCTTCCATACACTTATGAAACATATTACAATCAAAAGGCAAATCCAGGCACATCTGATGATTTTAATCTTCAAGTAAATAAGGCAGTAGCGCGTGCTCAGTGCTTGTATATCGTAACTCAAAACGTGCTCGCTGACAATTCTAATATTGATAACCTTGGAACTGCTCAAATGCCTTATAAGCAGTATCAGTGCCGTATTGGTGATTGGTATGCTCCGCAACAAAAGATGGAACTCGGAGGAAGCACAGATACTCTGGCCGCCGTTCAACGAGGATGTGCCGAATTATATATTAACAATCTCCAAGCGACTATGGGTATTCGCGATGCTTACATGTCTTCGTCTGTTTCTCTTGAAAACTTCCGCAAGTATTATTCTACTTCAGATAAGACGGGACTTACATCTAACTCAGGATTTGCTACTATTATCCAGACACTCAACCAATCGCCACACATTGGAGCGTCTGGTCTCGCAGTTAATAACTCACGAACTGCGGAAGTCACTCTTCGTTATGCGGCCGATTATAACGCAGATCGCGCCATCACCGCTTGGTTGAAATACGTCAAAGTTGCGTCTATCTATCCTAGCAGATGCGTCGTAAAACAATAAAAAAATTAAAAATTAGAATAATATATTTTATAAATATATAGCAATGTCCTTTACAATAAGCAATCTTGAAGATGAAAAGCGCACCCGCAAAAATTTCCTCCTTCGCGTCTCCTCAAGCGATAAAACAGAATCAAAATCTGCTTCTACTCACAATGGCCGTTTCGTCGTTGATTTACCAGCAACTGGTCGTAATATTGATATAGTCAGTGCTTATGTCGTTAAAAGTATCTCCATTCCAAACGTTTTCCCAAATATGCCGAGTTATGCTAACACTCTCACATTGATTAAAACAACTGGATCGGCTACAAAAACGGCAATCATAACAGAAAATCAATACACCATTGACACATTTCTTACCGCCCTTCAAACTGCAGTTAATTTAGCAATTGCCCCCGACTCTGAAGTTATAACTTTGAACTCCGTTAATAAATTAAATTTCGCATTCACTGGTGATACGTATGCTTTTGATTACGATAACAGCACTATTAGCGACAAGATAGGACTAACTGCTGATATCTCGGCGGCGGCGAGTAGCACGATGCAATCCATAGTCAATCTAATCGGTGAAACGGCCGTTTATGTTCATAGCCGTGCTTAAATCAATCTGGTTTAGTTGAAGCAAATGGTAATTTCTCTGTCGTTGGTAAATGTAATTTAGATAAGCCGTATGGAGTCCAGTGCTACTTTGAATCATCAAACGATGTTGCCGATTATGTGCCATTTAATACAACGAAAAGTTTAAGAACTATTGATATCGTCATTAGAAATGCGCAAGGTGAAGTTTTGGAGGTTCCTTTAAACTTTGAGGTTAGTATTCTCTTAAAAGCGTATCATGCTTAAGAAAAAAAAGAGTACATTAACATAATCACTTTTATACAAAATTTAGATACACTATTCACTCTAATAAAAAATATTAACTCACGACGAAGACGACAACATAAAGAACAAATCCCCTGCGGTGTTAATATTGACCAGTTTTACATATATTTAAAGAAAAATCACGCACGTATAACAGAAAAATTAATTAAGGATAAGGGGTTTGAATATATAAAAAATGTTAATAGAGATAGAAAAGAAAGTTGATGCGCAAATACAATATTCTATGATATAATATTTTATGTATAAATAAAACCTTCTTTTTTTGTTTAATTCTGATCTTCAATCCAGTTTAATGAAGCGTAAATACTCGCCGTTCCACCGCTTGTATTTTGTGCGGATATAGTAAATGTCTTACCTGACCCTATCTTGATATTATATTGAGACAAATCAATGTATATTGATAAACCACCAGACAGCACATATGTAAATATCACGCTTCCGCCCGTTCTTGTTGTCCCCGCTGTATCTACTTCGGCCAATCATGTGTTTGTATCGTAATTTGAATAAGAAGGTGTTCCTCCTAATGTGGTATTAAGAATCATTCTCGCGATACATGTTTTAGTGTCCGAATTGCTAATACACAAATTCTCAAAGTAGATTATGTTGTAATTCGTTTTGCTGTTCAATGTGGCGCGGTTTCTAATAGTAAATATGGCATTCTCAGTTGCTCCTATAGTTTAAACATTATCATACGAATTAGTTATAGCAATAGTCCGATCAATAACCCCTTCAACCGCTAAAAACATGCTAGCCGTTTTCATTACAACGGATGCCAGACTTGATGAATACGCCATCGCATAAATAGCAAACGCCGCCTGATCCAATGATGGAGTAGTAGCAGTGCTCGCGTATTTAATCGCATGAATTACTTCCATTCGTCCAGTTCGCGGGTTTTCTATTTTGAATGTAATTTGACCACTGCCCAGATACTGAACAACTATTTCAAACACATTCAATTTGGTAAAATCAATCGTGGGGAAGTTTCCAGTATTATTACATTTATCAACATTCCACGCATATTGACTGACCACATTTTCTACACTTCCCGCCGTTCTTACAACAGACATTCCCAAACTTGATTGTCTAAAACGTAAATTGTCTGCTGGTGTGCCTATGCCAATATCGCAATTGAAACTATCTGCGGCGATAGATGACGGAAACAATGCGGAGAATCTAGCAACTAAACCCATACCACTTCTATATTTGGCTCGCTCAATAGTCGTAATCTGCGCAGTTGAATTACCTGAGGCCGATGTAGTCAAAACCGCCATTGAATTAGCCGTTGATACCACCCCGCCATTAGTCTCCGTTTTGTCAACGAATCGCGTATTAATACCATATGTAAATACATTTTGTAATACTGGCGACAAAGTGGCCGTTCGCAATTCTCCGAAGGCGGTTGTTGGTAATGCGTCTTTTATGCTATCAATAGATAAAGAAGAAGACGACGACGATGTAGTTGATGACGATGGTGTATTTGTGCTTTGACCAAAAAGGTTCATTTTATATTCAACGTTGATTTAATTTAAATCAACTTAAATAATATAAAACATGTCAATAATAATACGCGAATTGCCGAGTGATATAGTTGGACACATAAGGACATTTGTTTATTCAGAGATGCCCCAGCCGAAATATGGAGAAGAATTTTGTAATATATGTGGCTTGTCTCGCACATTCCAGTCGCACCCCCCAAATATAGCAGGCAGTTTTTATGGTGTAGATTGTATTGAGTTTTTCACAATCTGCTCTATTAAATGCTACAGACGAGAGTCTAATCTTAGAGCAAGATATGGAGAACCGCCTTTAGTCGTTGTTAAGTATTAGCCTTCTTTTTATTTCTCGTGCTTCTTCTTAATGGCGCTTTTGCTTCCTCTTCTTGTGGCGCTTCTTTTTTCGCTTCGCTCTTCGTCGCTCCACTCCTCTTCTCTTTAATAAACGTATTGACAATAACGGCTCCAATCCCGCTTACCTTTCTTAGTTTGGTATTTGTAAAATTCGGGTTATCATTGTAAATCTGCTCAAGCAATTTACACTTATCCTCTCTGCTAGCGCTTTTACCTAATTGTATATAACTGCTTTCGTCTCCGTTTTCGCTTTCAATTTCATTAGTATTATTTAAATTCAAACATAAATCTATCTTGCGTCTCAACTCCTCTAATTCTGTTTTAATCCCTTCTGCCTTAATTTCTTCAGGGTCGGCCACATTAACCCAACTATAACTAAATGAAGTGAGCATATCGCCGTGCCCCAATACATTTGAAACCCATGTATTAAAATTCTCTAATTTCGGATTGGCGAAATTACTATATGACAAACTAGCATATAGTTTTCGCAACATACTACTCTTCTGTGTGTATTCCGATAGCCAAGGGAAGATTTTGATAATTCTTTTGTTTAGTTCATTATTCTTTTGTTTATCAAGCACACCCTCGCTGTTGATGATGACTGCTTTTTTCTTTTTGAAATGATTTCGTATCGAATTTACTTGTTCTATTACAAACTGGGGAGTAAAAAGGACAACAGGCCTCTCAGTCCAATTCTTTTTTTGTCCCTCTCTCTTTTTTGCTAGGTTATTCACTCGCAACCAACTCGGTTTATCTGGTATTAATTCATATGTGCTTTTGTCAAATATTTCCACAGGCTTTGCTCCAATTGCTATCATCAAAGCAAGTAGTTTAAGATAAGGGTCATTACTTAATATCATATCGTTCATTTTAGCCATTACATCACGAACATCAATTTGTATTTTTTGTTCATTTTTGGCTTTGACATCTTTCTTATATCCCTCAACGATATCAATCCGCTCGTCTTCATTCAGATTAAAATACTTATCCAGTTTGCTCATTTCATATACTTTTTCGCTTTGGTAAGGCTCTATCGCTTTTTTTCTCACCTCAGAAAGTCTTTGTCTTTTACTATTCAAATTTGGATACAGCATATTTCGGATATATTAACTTTAGTGCCTCAAGCACCTCTTCGTCACTAGTTGGTCTGCTAAATAGCGATATAATAGCATTATGAAAGGCGATACTCGGTTTTAACTCACTATCGTAGAAGTTGGACACGACCTCATAAATTTTACTTTCGGTAGTAGCAACTCTTAACTGCCTAACAAACTTCCTGTCATCTTCGCTCCACATCTTAGTGTATATAAGACAAGTCTATTTTTTCTAAGTCGAAAATAGAAAATCCATCCCCGCGCTAGAAACGCGAAAACGCCGTTGTGGCGACTCTGACACTTGATGTATGTATCTGTATGTATGTATGCATCTAGTGTATGTACATGCATGTATACATATGTATGTATGTATGTATGTATGTATGTATGTATGTATGTATGTATATATGTATGTATACGTACGTACGTACGTAGGTAGGTAACGTGTTGGACAAATGTCAGACGATCCACCCGAAGCCGGTCTCTCTCTCTCTCTCTCCCTCTCTCTCTCTCTCTCTCCCTCTCTCTCTCTTTCTCTCCCCCCCCCCTCTCTCTCTCTCTCTCTCGATCTCTCTCTCCTATCTCTCTCTCTCTCTCTTCGCCACCCTTCCCCCCCCCTCCCCCCCCCCTGCTGCATATTTATTAACGCAAGATAAATTGAATCAACGTTGAATATGATGATGATGATGATGCCGATGATGATGATGATGATGATAATATGTCTGTGTGTGTGTGTGTATATCTGTGTGCTTGAGCTTGTGCGTGCGTGCGTGCGTGCGTGTGTGTGTGTGTGTGTGTGTGTTTGTGTTTGTGTATTTGTGTGTTTGTGTTTGTGTATTTAATGTGTGTGATTGCGGTTTCTTAATTGTTTGTCTGTGTATTTGTATGTGTTTGTGTGAGTGTGTTTCTTGTTTTCTTACTTCCTTTTCATTTTTCATTTTCTTTCTTTCCACTTATTTTATTCTCTCTCTCTCTCCCTCTTCTCTCTCTCTTCTCTCTCTCTTCTCTCTCTCTTCTCTCTCTCTCTCTCTTCTCTCTCTCTCTCTCTTCTCTCTCTCTCTTCTCTCTCTCTCTCTCTCTTCTCTCTCTCTTCTCTCTCTCTTCTCTCTCTTCTCTCTCTCTATCTCTCTTCTCTCTCTCTCTTCTCTCTCTCTCTCTCTATTATTAATGTATTAAATACCTAATAAGACTGTTATTTTTTAAAATTTTAATATATAATACAATAGTAATATGATATTTCTATTTTATTTACAGTCAGGTATCTATTAATATTTCTTCTATTTTCATCTTACCGTCCGGTTCCTATTTCTTCTATTGTTGACAAGTTACAGTCCGGTTCCTATTTCTTCTCTAACTAACAAGTATTTTTTTATTAATATTTAAAATTTTAAAATTTAATTTCCGACATTATTAAATTATTCCGATCTTAATAATATTAATATTTATAATATTACGATTGATAATATCAAATATTATATTATATTTTTAATAATAAAACGAAAGTAATCTTTTAATGAATGAAATTACTATTAAGTATGATAATTGCTTATTATTTTTAGTTGTAGTGGTAATGATATGTTTTCTACTATTGTAGATAGTGTCCACGTTCGTGAGCTGGTCTGCCACCAAGGAGGAATCAACTCCAAATTCACTGTTCCCACATGCTACCACCGTGCAGTCTGTCATCGTAGCGGCGAAGGCAAATGGAATGCTGTAGATGATGTTCACGTTCGTTAGCTAGTTTGACACAGAGGAAGAATCGCCACCTGCAGTGCTGTGTAAATGACAGCTTTTATGTGATAAAAGACAGACCTGACTTTGCAGTCATAAGCAAGGATTATTTTCAGAGCTTGTGTCAGCGCTAGAGTTAGGGTTAGTGTTAGAGTTAGAGTTAGTGTTGGCCTCGGAGTTAGAGGTAGAGCTCTGGCTAGTGTTACTGTCAGTATGAGTCTGAGAAAGAAAAGTTTTTTTTGTCATTCTATCGTTTTATTACGTGTGGATACCAAGAGCTCACCTACATGTGATACTGAATTTTTGTGTGCGTTATTTTGGGTTTTTCTAGCCTTTCTTTTCAAGTTAGTGAGCTTTCATATGTAAAGTTACCTATAGTTAAAATTTACGAAATCGGGGGAACGATAGGCTTTTAGGCTTTTATAGTTATGACTACAATTTTTTTTTTATTTGAAAGTACGTACATCTTCTACGCAAAAATCATGGAAATATGTCACACGATGCCTGCACACTGTTCTCTCAAAGACAGCACTGTCAAATTAAAAACAGTTTTTTAAAAAAATCACTATGAGAAAACCTAATAAAAATCATTGAAAATACGTTGAAGACCCGTTCGAGTTACGCTCTATCACATACTAAAAGCTCAGCCTCTGAAACATTCTTGTTTAGAAGCCTATCGTTCCCCCGATTCGACACAACTTTTGCTTGTTGTTCACGCCGGCCCTCACATTTTCCAGCCGATTTTTACGGTGTCGCTCTTGGCTATTTTCGTGAATTGTTTTGATGCAAAATGGTGTGCGTGCACTCGTTTTCGCTTTTGACATTTGTAGCCCCTTCTATGTTTTGTGATACTTGTGTTCCACATTTCGATAGGATAGGTGTTCAGGAACACATGTACAAATTTTTTCAATAAAATTCTATTTCTGTGCAACAAATTTTCCTTGCAAAACTTGGGTCTTGTAAATAGGAAAAAATAGAAAATTTGGTTTTGTGATCAGAGTTCAGTTTGTATAGGGTTAGAAAGTGTCTAAATATGTTTATACACTTAATAAACATGATTCCTCCAACCCGGTACACTTCAATTTGTGTGTCGAATGAAGTCTCATTTTAGAGGGTATGTCGGAAGAAAAAAATCACTTTCAAAAGCTATGAGAGGAGTTCGCTCCTCGAAGGTTTTTGATTGGAAACGACCATCCTAGTGACAGATATGATATTCCAAGCATAAAAATAAAGTTCCACAGTATATTAGCTGCATACAAGGTCACTGTGTACACGAAACTCATGCAGTCAAAAAGTTGTTGTTGTGTATTTATAAATAAAGACAAAATAAATTGCTATAAAGTACAGGGAAGCTAGTCTAGTGATAGTAGAAGCTGAATGGAAAGCTTTCTTTGAATTATTAATAAGAAATACGACTCCTAGACTCATTTTCATTTTTTGACGACCCTCCTGGCGCCCGATTTTGCTGCAACTTTTCTAAGTGAAAATATAATTTATTGAAGAAAATTTGATACATTTTGTTTCTTGTGATGTATTGAACCTCATTCATCACTCTTTCAAGTATGAACATACCTCTTGCGCGCAGAAACTGAGCATGTGTTGGAGGTGTCGAGACACTATGTTTTGAAAAAAAATCTGGCCAGTATACCACAAAACTCGTACATTTTCCTATGCAATCGTGAAACTTCCCGACAAAAAGTGGTAGGGCCGGCTTGAACATGAACTTTTGAAGAGAGATCTTTGAAGTTAGTTTTTGTTATCTTCCAGTTTAGTTATAATAAAATCCTTTTGGGATATTAATATTCAATACTCAAAAATTATATTGTAACAAAAAGATTCATCACAAAACTTTATTTTATTTTGATAAGGGCCACTTTACATATGTTGTTTTTTGAGTGATGGTTCTGAATTCTGTTGTTTTCTTACTTTACTTTTCTCCTCTACCTTCTCCTTCTTTCTAGTTCTTAGTATCTCCATTTGTGGTATCCAGAGTTCTTTCGCACTTGCTAAAAATTGCTTTTCTATCTCTTGCGTAGCAAGAGAAACATCAGTATGCCAAGCAGCCCATTTAGATGATTGGATATGTTCTGTAGTTTCGCTTAATCTTTTCATCTGGTCTTCCAAAGTTTTTAATAATACAAATTGCAAATAGTCAGTATTTTGCTTTTTAGTTGACCACTTGAGTCACTTGTACAATAAAAAAATAAAGATGTTTGTTAGCAACATTTGCTAAAGTATCCTAGAAAATTGAATTTCTACACAATCCTTGAGCAAAGTTGCTACAGGACCCTTATTATGTTCAGCAGTAAATCTGAATAATGGTTGAAAATGTTCTTTTCTTTCTTTCTTCTTGATTTCCTTCTTCTTTCCCTCAACCTTTTCGTTATTAACTTTATTCTGAGACTCAGTATTCTGAAACACAGAAGCAGAAGAAGAAGAAGAAGAAGAAGAAGAAGAAGAAGAAGAAGAAGAAGAAGAAGAAGAAGAAGAAGAAGAAGAAGCAGCAGCAGAAGAAGCAGAAGCAGCATCATTATCAGCAGCAGCAGAGGCAGCAGCAGAAGCAGCAGCAGACACAGGGGGAGAAGAAGGAAGAAGAAGAAGAAGAAGAAGAAGAAGAAGAAGAAGAAGAAGAAGAAGAAAGAAGAAAAAGAAGAAGAAGAAGGAGGAGAAGAAGAAGAAGGAGCAGAAGAAGAAGGAGAAGAAGAAGAAGAAGAAGAAGAAGAAGAAGAAGAAGAAGAAGAAGAAGAAGAAGAAGAAGAAGAAGAAGAAAGTTCTCCACATCCTCTTGCTTCTTCTCCTTCTTGTTCTCGTTCTTATCCATAACTAGTACCTGCCACTAGTTCTCCTCCAGAAGAAGAAGAAGAAGAAGAAGAAGAAGAAGAAGAAGAAGAAGAAGAAGAAGAAGAAGAAGAAGAAGAACTAAAAAAAGACTGAACACTAGACACACGTCGTTCATTTTTTTGTGGCATGATTTTAATGTATTTTTTATAGGTGATTGTTGAACCAATGCTAGAACATGTTATTCCATTCGATGTATTCTGCTAGACAAATCTGAAACAACCTGTATCAAACCTGTCACTGACTTAGCAAGGTTATTATTTTCTTCCACTAAAAGTTTCATAAATAACTGCTCTTTGTTTAGTTCTCTGAATTTCTCCTCTAAATCCTTACCTAGCTTGAAAAAGGATTCATGATCAAGACTAGCTTTATGACATGTTGTCATTACAGACTCCAGGCAAGGGGCAGTCTTCTCGTATTTTGCATGATATGCAGATGCATGACGAAAAAATGATGCAGTAAGTGCAGCACGAACATCAAAACTTAAATGAGAAGAATGATATCCGAACAGTACATCAATTCTGTTTCCTAGCACCTCAGCTTGCTCTGCATCATAATGTGATGATAAAGGGTTGAAACTATCTAGGTCAGAGAAAGTAGGAGCCCTACCACCTCCATCAGGCCCCCACTGACTTGAAACATGTCTAGCTTTTCTATCAGATGAGGGGATCTGCATAACGTATTCAAACGCTGCAGTCGCACCTTTGAAATCCCAACATCCCCTAAAAATAGCTGCAAGTAAACTCACACCTTCAGTTACTATGTTTGCAGGACCTACCCTACAACTTCTGGATGAGACTTAGAGTGAAGATGGAGGCGGAGCAAATAGTCAGGGCGCATAGAGAGGCGGAGCGCCGAAAGACTGATACTGAAGGGGTGCGACAAGCGCACTTGGATCAGATCAAATTCCAGGTCGGGGATATTGTACTATTGTACCATCCTCAGGTCCCGGAGGGAGTCAGCTCTAAGCTGTTCACTCATTGGAAAGGACCTTATCAAATCATGGAGCAGACGGGACCTCTGAACTACAAGATCAGGGGTAGAGGGAAGGTGCAATTTGTGAATGTACGAAGGCTGATTAAGTATGATCCCTTCTTACTGGAAGATGAATCCGTTGAGGAGGCGTTAAAACGGATGAGAGATGATTTCAAAGAGGTGCCGCCCATCCACAAGGAGGCTGGCATAGATCAAGAAGATGCTTATCGGGCACCGATAGCTGAGAAGGAGGAGAGTGAAGTTGACAGTAAGGAGAAGACTGACCGCATAAGCACGGTGGGGACTCAGTCCAAGTCTCCGCGAGAGCACAGCGGAAAGAAGGAGAAGATCACAGAGGCACAGCTAAGGAGAGCGCGAAATGATCTTATCAACGACCAACCGAGGAAGGCGATGAGGTCGATGAGATCAAAGGACGTCCACCAGGAGGATGAGGAGATTGACACTGACCCAAATGCGGGCAACGTCGAGATCGTCCATGAGCGATGGAAGGAAGGTGACGCAATAGCAACCATCGCATGGGTGAAAGACGCTTTTTATCTGATGAGACCAGCAGAACAACATGTTACTGATGACACTCTCTCAGACTTATACTTAATGCGGGTCGTGGCAGTTCCACAAAAAACGCGTGTCACACGGACACTCAAAATATCATAGCCGCAAAAATAATGCAACCGATATTCCAGTTCTGGAGAAGTATGGACCCGGTCGAGGATCCAAAGGCAAGACATTATCTTCCAGTTTATAAAGACGCAAAAGGTCTCGAGACATGGGATGACACAATTACTCCCAGAGACAAGGATTACACTGCGTGGACTATTCAGACACTGCCAAGAGGAGTGCTTGACGTCGCTTTTGACTTATCGTTGGGCGGAATCCCTAACAATCTCGAACAGTCAAAGTTCGATTTAACTTTTGTTGGTGGCCCACCACCAGGCAAAGAAATCCGCGCCAGAAGACGAAGTCAGTAACAAAGAAACTATTTTTCTTTATGCGTCTCAAATAAACTGATTGATTGCACACGTCGTATCATGATTTGATCATGCATCATCAGTTATTATTATGAATATTAAAATGACTCAGTGATATAACTTGGCATTCGATCGCAACATACGAGTGCGAAAGGTCGATCGACAATGATACTACACCGTAGACAAGGATCGCTAGTGTATTGAGCGATGGCGTTCCCGGGTATGACCCTCTTGCAAGTCCTGGGATGATGTTCTCGAAAAATGAAATGTTCTCTGAACTTCCATCAAATTATTTTTTACGATACATTATATACTGTCGTACCTGTGCACGGTCAATCTCTACTTGTGTCGGTATATCGCAGGGTTGGGTACATACACCCCGACTTCGGATATAGTTATTAGGACTGGCCCCCTAGTACTATATTACAGGATATCCGCTTTAGACAAGGGTATGTCATTAAAAAGACCATGTATTTACCGTCGGATCTTCGTGTGGAGAATAATAATAATAATAATAATAATAATAATAATAATAATAATAATAATAATAATAATAATAATAATAATAATAGTGCTTCTCTGTCAATGGCTGATGCATTTCTGCACATGCGCCTCCATCGTCTCACCCGTGAGGGGAGTACGAAGAATTGACGATAAGCTCTAATGACACCCCCGCAAGGGCAGTTCCAACACTTCCAGACGGGCCGGTATGTTCAATGAAAATAATAATACTAATAATAATAATAATACTATTTACTATTTACTATATCTGAGGCGTACTGATGCAGCTAATGGCATATCCTCAACGGACATAAGCCTCCAATACCCTTGTTCGAGGTCCTCCACCCCCCCGTGTCAGTCTCTCGCCTGATGATCGGGGCCACCGATGGAGCTCCTGAGGGCAAGACTGCACTAAGCCGAGGTTATTCCGCAGTCCCAGCAACCTCTTGCAAGACGTCACCGAATGTGCAAGTGCATACACCAAGCGCGGTTGCTAGAGCTGCCTCGAAACCCCACCCATAACAATCTGGTGTCTGCTGGGTCCTGGGCTATCAACGAGCATATGCAGAGTTTAAGATCTTTTACGCGCGCAACGACCCTCCTCCCCAGCATCTACCACCAAAGGGTTATGAGTTGGCGTCACAGTTTAACGCCTTGAGGCCATTGGGCTGGAACTCTGTTTAGCAAGTGTGACTAGGTTTTTTCATCCGAATAATAATGATAATAATAATAATAGTGCTTCTCTGTCAATGGCTGATGCATTTCTGCACATGCGCCTCCATCGTCTCACCCGTGAGGGGAGTACGAAGAATTGACGATAAGCTCTAATGACACCCCCGCAAGGGCAGTTCCAACACTTCCAGACGGGCCGGTATGTTCAATGAAAATACTGGTCCAGACGGATCGGTATGTTCAATGAAAATACTGGTGGCACCGACGGGAATCGAACTGGCGACAGGGCCCAGATGGTAGAACTTGACCACTGGGCTATCACGGTGTCCAATAATAATAATAATAATAATAATAATAATAATAATAATAGTAATGATAAGAAGGCGAAGAAGATCAAGGGGGAATACGGCACCACGTTGCTTGTATTTTTTTAATGGTAATACATTTGTTCTTGACATACTGCAGAGAAAAAAAAAAAGAAGTTGAAGGGAGGAGTTCAAAATTTACAAGAACGGCTAGAGAATCCGCTTTGACGTGCCGTATGAGGATATATCTATCGTATTTTAGCGTCTATCCGTGGGTCGATGCGCTGTGTGGCATGACTCCATAGCGCAGAAAAAAATCAGAAATTGTATGACAAAAATGCTATTTCCGTCATAAAAACGGGAGGGGGTATCACCCGGATAGCCGATAAAAAGTACCTTTTTCCTAGTGACAGGTGCACCAGCCTGCTTTTCAGTATTATTTGTCCGGATTGGACCTGATGCCAAATTTATTCCTGGTCTGTTGCCGTTTTCCTTATTCCTTTCTCTGGGCTAATACAACGAGACATCATTCTCATTCTTGACGACTGTGTTTGGTTGTATTACCGACTTTTTATTGAGCTATCGTTGGGGGCATTACAAAAGGTAGAATTTGAGGTCTCTCTCTCTCTCTCTCTCTCTGCTCTCTCTCTAGTCTCTCTCTCTCTCTCTCTCTCTCTCTTTCTCTGCTCTCTCTCTCTCTCTCTCTCTCTCTCTTACTAGTCTTACCTAAACATCGATATCGGTGTCCGGACCGGTAGGGACAGCAGGGTATAGATATATCCTTTTATCCCGACCGGTCCGGGCACCAATGTCTGCGCTAAGATCTCTCTCTCTCTCTCTCTCTTCTTCTTCTTCTTCGCTTTTATTGAGAGAACAATTTTTACAATTGGACTCAGGGAACGTCCACGTGAAAAGTATAGCTAGTAAGTTATACCTTTATCAAAGGTGGAAACCTAGTTATTCAGTTGAGCGTATTAAGCAAGATATTAATATTAAAATTAGTATTCAGCGGCTCAGTATCAATATTGTATTATAGTTATTAAAATTAATACTTTTGCTTAGATATATTGCGCGGTGATATATATTATTATGTTATGTTATGGGTATATGTAATTGTAAAGCTGTATACGTAGTACAACGTATGTGTGGCGGCCCCCCCTCTCTTTTCTTTTTTCATGAGAAAAATGAAAGAGAGAGAGGGGGGGGGGGGGGAAGTTGGGATCATACGCACACGCGCCAAGAAGAAGAAGAAGAAGAAGAAGAAGAAGAAGAAGAAGAAGAAGAAGAAGAAGAAAAAGAAGTGAAGGGGGGGGGGGGTAAGAGAGAGAGAGAGAGAGAAGAACACTAGACTTGCTCCTTTGTCTGCTACCTGAAGAAGAACTCTCCGAATAATCGACGTATATGGTCAACCACGCCCACTCATGTTATATGTATTATGATGTTTGTTGGTGTTTTAGTAGATATGCAGTTAGTGCTTTTTTGAATGGTTTGATTTTTGTTTCATCTGTTACATGTTTTGGGATTGACTTCCATTGATCTGCAAAGATCTTGGTGAGGTATGGGTCTTTGTGGTTAACAAAGAGGCTGCCTTTTGTTGAGTATCGGGTTTGTATGAGTGTATGGTATTGATTGGTGTAAAGGTGCTATTGTGAAGTGGTCTGTTGAGGTGTTTTTTAGGGTAAATGAATGGGTGATTTTCTATGCATATACGGAGTGTATATAGGTGGGTGATGTCGAACAGTTTCAGTTGATTTAGGATTGGTTTGGTATGTGCGCGGTAGTGTGTTTTTGCAATTATTCTGATTATTTTTTATGTATTTCTCTCTCTCTCTCTCTCCGCGCTCTCTCTCTCTCTCTCGTGTTCTCTCTCTCTCTCTCTCTGCTCTCTCTCTCTCTCTCTCTCTCCCTCTCTCTCTTGAAATTT
>WBZZ01004150.1:0-17500 GCA_019918135.1 Paulinella micropora | reverse complement strand
AACTTGACCACTGGGCTATCACGGTGTCCAAAATAATAATAATAATAATAATAATAATAGTACTATACTATACTATACTATACTATACTATACTATACTATACTATACTATACTATGCCATACTATGCCATACTATGCTGTACTACGCTACATTATACTATGATATATTATATTATGCTTTGTTATACTATACTATACTATACTATACTATACTATACTATACTACACTATACTATACTACTATACTATACTATACTATACTATACTATGCCATACTATGCCATACTATGCTGTACTACGCTACATTATACTATGGTATATTATATTATGCTTTGTTATACTATACTATACTATACTATACTATACTATACTATACTATACTATACTATACTATACTACTATACTATACTATACTATACTATACTATACTATACTATACTATACTATACTATACGAAACTATATTATACTATATTATACTATACTATACTATACTATACTATACTATACTATACTATACTATACTATACTATACTATACTATACTATACACTATACAATATTATATTATATTATATTATACTATACTATACTATACTATACTATACTATACTATACTATACTATACTATACTATGCTATACTATACCATACTATACTATACTATACTATACTATACTATACTATACTATGCTATACTATACTATGCTATACTATACTATGCTATGCTATACATGCTATACTAAATATACAAACCACTTATTAAAGGCAACGAACAAAGACGCGATCGTGTGCTAGCAACTAAGCATGATTTTGAATTACTAGACAACACACTTTATAGCAACACAAATAACCACTTTATGGTGAATAAATACAATAGAGCCGTCATCCAGAATAGAATAAAAGAAAAAAGAGAGTTTCCAAAAATGAAACGAAATCTGACGAGAAACTTTTCCGCTGAAATCCCGCGACAAGTCCAAACTCGTCCAGAAAGAAAAGATTTTAAATCGCTTGTCAATCCTCCAAGTAATTATGCTTTTGGTAGTCCTTACTCTCCTTATTTTTATAATTATGCTTCACCACCCCAACCATTTGGTGCCGAATATGATAATTATAGATATAATCCAAACTATTTTCAAAACCCATAATATAGTGAGACATGCCTAAATCTATACATAAAAGATTAATAGCAAACAAGTTGCCACGAAAAACACTTTTGAAGCAGAATCTGGAGAAGACCAACATAGAAAAAGCACACGAGGAATTTACCATTGACAGGCCAGTAATAACAGAGTTAGATAACAAAAAACCGCCCAAATTTAACAATGACTTGGAAATACAACCAATTAAAACACAACGAGATGGCGTTGAATTGCTTCCTATTCAAAAAGAAGGAATATTGCCAGCAATGGGGACTATGGTTATATGTGCAAGCACTGGCGGGGGAAAATCAGTTATGATTTGTAATCGACTCGCCAAAAAGAACATGTTGAAAGGTTTTTATGATAGAATAGTAGTCTTTTGCTTAAGTCCGTGCCCGATTTTAGAAGACACTCTCAAGTTAAAAAAAGAAGACATAATCAAAGAAGATAGGCCTGAGTTAATGAGAGAAATATTAACCAAACAAAAGGAACTGATTAAAACTAAAGGGTTTAAGAAGGCACCAAAGATATTATTGTTATTGGATGACATTGCGCAGAGTAAAACTTTTCTCAAATCAGAAGTGCTTACAGAGTTGTTTTTCGCTTCAACACATGCTAAAGTGTCAGTCTGGGTAGCAACGCAGAGTTATACACAACTCCCGCGAAGAATAAGAATTAATTGCCATTGGATGATTATTTTTAATTGAGTAAGGAGAAGCGAACTTGACAGACTGGCAGATGAATATGAAAGCACTTTTCTCACTAAAAAAGAATTTTACAATATGGTACGGCAGAACCTTATTCGTTTCTAGCAATTAACAATACGGCTAGTGATAGAACAACCCAGTTTAGAAAGAATTTCTCTACCATATTACGATTAAATAAGGATAGAGATATGACAAACTTGTAAAAAATTACATTAAATGGTTTTTTTTCGCCATAATATATGACATGACGGAATCAACTAAATTATACAAAACTTGCTATCATCAGGCAATCGCACTTTGGCATAAACAAAATGCACAAGGAAAATTTGTAACGATTCGTAAGGGAACGCCCGAATACTTAGCAGTAAGGAAGATAGAAGAGGATATTAAGAGTGGTAAGATTAAGTGTCAATTAAAGCCAAAAGTAAGCAAAGTAAGTAAGAAAAATGAACAACCTATTGCTAGCGGGCAACCAGACCAAGTGCCAGACGAAGCATTGAAACGAAAGGCGCCAGACATAGCATCAGCAAATAATTCATCTCCCGAACCAAACGCAAAACTTGTTGAAATGTCTCCAGCACCGAAGGTTGAACAATCTCTACCAAAATCTGTTAATCCCACTCCTGTTGCTGTGCCAAAACAAACTACCACAACACCAGCAAGTAAGATAGAAGCAATAGAAGATGCTTCTAAGGAAACTCCACCACCAACCAAAGAAGTTGCGCAAACTAGCGACAATGACGTAAATCAAGCCATAGCGGATTTAAAGAAAATGAAAGAGGAAAGAATTACGCACAAGAATTTACAAATTATGAAAAAAATAATTAACGCTAATTGATAAAATAATATATTCTGCGGATATTTATATATTCGCATTTATACAATGATTAAAAACTTGAGTGCTTCAACTCGTTTGCCGATTGGCTTTATCAACAAACTCAACGAAGCAAACCGACCCGCGAGTGATGGATTTCAACTAAACCAGTTTGAATTGTGGAGTAGTCATGGTGCCCCATTAGTTAATCAACCATTAACTGAATTTGGCGACCTTGTCTCACATGAGAAGAGCACCATTCAAAACACATTAACTGACATTTTTGATAACAAAGAAAATGAGGATGTCGTTGATTTGGACACCGCTGTTAGCAGTTTGGCTTATTTGAAGAAAGCGGTTCAAAATGCTGAGGCAAGAGAGTTTCAATTGACTTCACCACAAGATGCGAGACTTGACAATATACAAAAATCAGTTGATATTATTAAACAATCCGTTTCAGGTGAATAAGTATTTATTTTTAATTTCTATTATTATTTTTTTTGTATAGTAGCATCGCGAATTTTACCACCCCACAAGCACACACAAAAAAATGGAAGGAAAGGATTCTAAAAATACTGAGGAGTTGATGACTCTCAACAACCTCAGATATGAGTTGCCAGCAAATCTAGCACTCACTGAACAGGGAAGTATCTTTAAGAAGAACTTCGCCGACCAGCAGACTTACACTAGTTCGTCGGGGACTGAAATGATTTTTACATTGCAGGCAAGGACTGATTTTGTTTATGGAAAGAATTGCTATTTGTCGTTTGACATTAAGGCAGACGGATTGGTTACGACCGCGGGAAACAACTGCGCGATTGGTTTTCAAAACACGCCCGCAACCGCTATTTTTGAACGATTTTTGTTGGAAAGCAAGGATGGTAGCGAACTTGAACGAATTGAAGATTTGAATAAACTGGTGCGAAATACTCTCCCGTGGCATTATCCATTTGATTATCGCCGACAGGCACAGATGTCGGGACAACGAGAAAATGTTGAAGTTAATGCTAATATTACCGATACTTCGGTTACTGATTTTGTAGTTCATAGTCTAACTGCCGTTGCGACTGGTAATTATTTGAAGGTTTGTATTCCTCTTCATTACTTTTCGGGAGTGTTTAACGAAGAAACTCTTATTCCTCCCTCTCTCATTAGTGGTGTGAGGCTTCGTTTGACATTTGCACCACCTCAGGAAGCATTTGCCATTATTGGAAGTTCTGATGGTAAGGTTTCTACTGGGTTTGATGGTTCCGCTTTGACTTTCACCGTATCAAATCCAGTTGTAATGCTGGAGACATTCTCTCTTGCTCCCGCCGTCCAGAGAAATATTTTGGAACAAATGGGAAGCAAGGATGGGCTTCCATACACTTATGAAACATATTACATCGTTTGATGATTCAAAGTAGTACTGGACTCCATACGGCTTATCTAAATTACATTTACCAACGACAGAGAAATTACCATTTGCTTCAACTAAACCAGATTGATTTAAAGCACGGCTATGAACATAAACGGCCGTTTCACCGATTAGATTGACTATGGATTGCATCGTGCTACTCGCCGCCGCCGAGATATCAGCAGTTAGTCCTATCTTGTCGCTAATAGTGCTGTTATCGTAATCAAAAGCATACGTATCACCAGTGAATGCGAAATTTAATTTATTAACGGAGTTCAAAGTTATAACTACAGAGTCGGGGGCAATTGCTAAATTAACTGCAGTTTGAAGGGCGGTAATAAATGTGTCAATGGTGTATTGATTTTCTGTTATGATTGCCGTTTTTGTAGCCGATCCAGTTGTTTTAATCAATGTGAGAGTGTTAGCATAACTCGGCATATTTGGGAAAACGTTTGGAATGGAGATACTTTTAACGACATAAGCACTGATTATATCAATATTACGACCAGTTGCTGGTAAATCAACGACGAAACGGCCATTGTGAGTAGAAGCAGATTTTGATTCTGTTTTATCGCTTGAGGAGACGCGAAGGAGGAAATTTTTGCGGGTGCGCTTTTCATCTTCAAGATTGCTTATTGTAAAGGATATTGCTATATATTTATAAAATATATTATTCTAATTTTTAATTTTTTTATTGTTTTACGACGCATCTGCTAGGATAGATAGACGCAACTTTGACGTATTTCAACCAAGCGGTGATGGCGCGATCTGCGTTATAATCGGCCGCATAACGAAGAGTGACTTCCGCAGTTCGTGAGTTATTAACTGCGAGACCAGACGCTCCAATGTGTGGCGATTGGTTGAGTGTCTGGATAATAGTAGCAAATCCTGAGTTAGATGTAAGTCCCGTCTTATCTGAAGTAGAATAATACTTGCGGAAGTTTTCAAGAGAAACAGACGAAGACATGTAAGCATCGCGAATACCCATAGTCGCTTGGAGATTGTTAATATATAATTCGGCACATCCTCGTTGAACGGCGGCCAGAGTATCTGTGCTTCCTCCGAGTTCCATCTTTTGTTGCGGAGCATACCAATCACCAATACGGCACTGATACTGCTTATAAGGCATTTGAGCAGTTCCAAGGTTATCAATATTAGAATTGTCAGCGAGCACGTTTTGAGTTACGATATACAAGCACTGAGCACGCGCTAATGCCTTATTTACTTGAAGATTAAAATCATCAGATGTGCCTGGATTTGCTTTTTGATTGTAACGATGTTGCCGATTATGTGTCATTTAATACAACGAAAAGTTTTAGAACTATTGATATCGTCATTAGAAATGCGCAAGGTGAAGTTTTGGAGGTTCCTTTAAACTTTGAGGTTAGTATTCTCTTAAAGGCGTATCATGCTTAAGAAAAAAAAGAGTACATTAATATAATGACTTTTATACAAAATTTAGATACACTATTCACTCTAATCAAAAATATTAACTCACGACGAAGACGACAACATAAAGAACAAATCCCCTGCGGTGTTAATATTGACCAGTTTTACATATATTTGAAGAAAAATCACGCACGTATAACAGAAAAATTAATTAAGGATAAGGGGTTTGAATATATAAAAAAATGTTAATAGAGATAGAAAAGAAAGTTGATGCGCAAATACAATATTCTATGATATAATATTTTATGTATAAATAAAACCTTCTTTTTTTGTTTAATTCTGATCTTCAATCCAGTTTAATGAAGCGTAAATACTCGCCGTTCCACCGCTTGTATTTTGTGCGGATATAGTAAATGTCTTACCTGACCCTATCTTGATATTATATTGAGACAAATCAATGTATATTGATAAACCACCAGACAGCACATATGTAAATATCACGCTTCCGCCCGTTCTTGTTGTCCCCGCTGTATCTACTTCGGCCAATGATGTGTTTGTATCGTAATTTGAATAAGAAGGTGTTCCTCCTAATGTGGTATTAAGAATAATTCTCGCGATACATGCTTTAGTGTCCGAATTGCTAATACACAAATTCTCAAAGTAGATTATGTTGTAATTCGTTTTGCTGTTGAATCTGGCGCGGTTTCTAATAGTAAATATGGCATTCTCAGTTGCTCCTATAGTTTAAACATTATCATACGAATTAGTTATAGCAATAGTCCGATCAATAACCCCTTCAACCGCTAAAAACATGCTAGCCGTTTTCATTACAACGGATGCCAGACTTGATGAATACGCCATCGCATAAATAGCAAACGCCGCCTGATCCAATGATGGAGTAGTAGCAGTGCTCGCGTATTTAATCGCATGAATTACTTCCATTCGTCCAGTTCGCGGGTTTTCTATTTTGAATGTAATTTGACCACTGCCCAGATACTGAACAACTATTTCAAACACATTCAATTTGGTAAAATCAATCGTGGGGAAGTTTCCAGTATTATTACATTTATCAACATTCCACGCATATTGACTAACCACATTTTCTACACTTCCCGCCGTTCTTACAACAGACATTCCCAAACTTGATTGTCTAAAACGTAAATTGTCTGCTGGTGTGCCTATGCCAATATCGCAATTGAAACTATCTGCGGCGATAGATGACGGAAACAATGCGGAGAATCTAGCAACTAAACCCATACCACTTCTATATTTGGCTCGCTCAATAGTCGTAATCTGCGCAGTTGAATTACCTGAGGCCGATGTAGTCAAAACCGCCATTGAATTAGCAGTTGATACCACCCCGCCATTAGTCTCCGTTTTGTCAACGAATCGCGTATTAATACCATATGTAAATACATTTTGTAATACTGGCGACAAAGTGGCCGTTCGCAATTCTCCGAAGGCGGTTGTTGGTAATGCGTCTTTTATGCTATCAATAGATAAAGAAGACGACGACGATGTAGTTGATGACGATGGTGTATTTGTGCTTTGACCAAAAAGGTTCATTTTATATTCAAAGTTGATTTAATTTAAATCAACTTAAATAATATAAAACATGTCAATAATAATACGCGAATTGCCGAGTGATATAGTTGGACACATAAGGACATTTGTTTATTCAGAGATGCCCCAGCCGAAATATGGAGAAGAATTTTGTAATATATGTGGCTTGTCTCGCACATTCCAGTCGCACCCCCCAAATATAGCAGTCAATTTTTATGGTGTAGATTGTATTGAGTTTTTCACAATCTGCTCTATTAAATGCTACAGACGAGAGTCTAATCTTAGAGCAAGATATGGAGAACCGCCTTTAGTCGTTGTTAAGTATTAGCATTCTTTTTATTTCTCGTGCTTCTTCTTAATGGCGCTTTTGCTTCCTCTTCTTGTGGCGCTTCTTTTTTCGCTTCGCTCTTCGTCGCTCCACTCCTCTTCTCTTTAATAAACGTATTGACAATAACGGCTCCAATCCCGCTTACCTTTCTTAGTTTGGTATTTGTAAAAATATTCGGGTTATCATTGTAAATCTGCTCAAGCAATTTATACTTATCCTCTCTGCTAGCGCTTTTACCTAATTGTATATAACTGCTTTCGTCTCCGTTTTCGCTTTCAATTTCATTAGTATTATTTAAATTCAAACATAAATCTATCTTGCGTCTCAACTCCTCTAATTCTGTTTTAATCCCTTCTGCCTTAATTTCTTCAGGGTCGGCCACATTAACCCAACTATAACTAAATGAAGTGAGCATATCGCCGTGCCCCAATACATTTGAAACCCATGTATTAAAATTCTCTAATTTCGGATTGAAAGGCGAAATTACTATATGACAAACTAGCATATAGTTTTCGCAACATACTACTCTTCTGTGTGTATTCCGATAGCCAAGGGACGATTTTGATAATTCTTTTGTTTAGTTCATTATTCTTTTGTTTATCAAGCACACCCTCGCTGTTGATGATGACTGCTTTTTTCTTTTTGAAATGATTTCGTATTGAATTTACTTGTTCTATTACAAACTGGGGAGTAAAAAGGACAACAGGCCTCTCAGTCCAATTCTTTTTTTGTCCCTCTCTCTTTTTTGCTAGGTTATTCACTCGCAACCAACTCGGTTTATCTGGTATTAATTCATATGTGTTTTTGTCAAATATTTCCACAGGCTTTGCTCCAATTGCTATCATCAAAGCAAGTAGTTTAAGATAAGGGTCATTACTTAATATCATATCGTTCATTTTAGCCATTACATCACGAACATCAATTTGTATTTTTTGTTCATTTTTGGCTTTGACATCTTTCTTATATCCCTCAACGATATCAATCCGCTCGTCTTCATTCAGATTGAAATACTTATCCAGTTTGCTCATTTCATATACTTTTTCGCTTTGGTAAGGCTCTATCGCTTTTTTTCTCACCTCAGAAAGTCTTTGTCTTTTACTATTCAAATTTGGATACACGATAGCATATTTCGGATATATTACCTTTAGTGCCTCAAGCACCTCTTCGTCACTAGTTGGTCTGCTAAATAGCGATATAATAGCATTATGAAAGGCGATACTCGGTTTTAACTCACTATCGTAGAAGTTGGACACGACCTCATAAATTTTACTTTCGGTAGTAGCAACTCTTAACTGCCTAACAAACTCCTGTCATCTTTGCTCCACATCTTAGTGTATATAAGACAAGTCTATTTTTTTCTAAGTCAAAAATAGAAAATCCATCCCCGCGCTAGAAACGCGAAAACGCCGTTGTGGCGACTCGGACACTTGAGAGTGGTATTAAGCAGACAATGTGCGACGATTCGTTTTAGTATTAATGAAGGCAGAGGTGGCCGAGTCCGACCCTTTTTAAAAAATTTTTTTTGTGTGTCCATTAGAAAAAGGGGGGGAGGGAAAAAAAACTACTTTTTTTATAAAAGTTCGGCCGACTCGGACAGGTGTAATACTAAGAAGAATAATACGATAAATATTGAAATTTAATAAGCGAAAAGTGGCCGACTTTAAAAAAACGACTCGGACACGGCCGACCTTAAGGTCGGACAGCAACAGGAGAAGATATTTTCACTCGCCCTGCTCTTATATTCATCCAAAAAAAAAGGCTAAGGTAATATTGGATTTATGAGAAAAAAAAAGACGATGCTGTTTGTATTAAATCATCAACCAGAGTTGAACTTGCGACCATTTTTACCAAGGAGTGCTTCGTAACCATTTAACTAAACACGCACCACCTAACAATTTGTTGAAAAAGAACGTATTTGAAGTGTTATTTATTACACCAAATTCTAGAAAATTCTATTTCCGCGAATATGTCCATCATCCGTTTGGTCTTTTGGCGACTAAAGAACCAAAAGGAATTTTGCATAATTTCACTGAGGCGACCAAAAGAGTTTCTATGTCAGAGGAACTAATTCCGAGAGAAAATAAAACCCAAAAAGATTGGTTGGAAAATTTAGAAATACGAAAACTTAGCAAGGAACGGCTTATGAAAAGCAAAATAAATGCTGAGGAAAGAATTATGAAGACTGACAAAGAAATCACTCGTCTCGTTGAAAAGAAACAGACAGACATAATTAAGGTTGATGCTATCAATGAGATGTTAAAACGAATGACTATTGAAAAAATGAAGTAGAGGAGGATAAACTTATTCGCTTGAGAAAAAAGAAATTGGAACAGAAAAAAAGTAAAGAAATAGATAATTTTTATAGGTGGAAAAAAGATAATCGTGGTCAACTTTCCGCTATTGTTATGAATAATATTATCGCTGGTATTGAGAACGAGCATTTATCGTTTAATGCTTCGTTTAACAAATATTCAAGCGATGGTATTAATGAACACGTAAATGATAGCAATAATAGTATACGTAAAAGTAAAAACGATAGGAATATGCACAGAGTCTTCAGAACCGAGAGTGTTGGTAGCAACTCGGAATTAAAAAGACTTAGTGTCGGTTGATTTTAGAGTTATCCGAAACAACAATGGTTTTTTTAAAAACCAGGGGTTCAAACCCCACCCTAATTCAAAGGAATTTCTATTACACATGCTCTTTGTGTGTGTGTAATAGAATATGGGGGAGCCTGATGAAATGGTTGAAGCAGTTGGCAGAATGAACATCAATCCTGCCCCCACTCCTACCCCTACCCCTGCAGGTAAGTCCTAACTCAATTGTTTCTTTTTAATGATAATGAATGTGGTTCTAGATTTTTGGAAGACTTGGACGCGAGTTGAAAAGAAAGCCCCTGCCGAAGACGCGCAATTAGTCCGCGTGTCTGCTGAGTTTGTCGGCATCAGTTTGGTAGATGGTTTTGACGCCTTCCGAAAGGAAGTCAAGTATTTTACTCGTCATGCGAACGAGCGAAGTGAGAATTATCTTTTCGCTTGGGTTCCATTGGATAAAACCATGAAGAACCCGAGAAAGAAAAATTACTTTCTCGTTTCGCTCAAAGTTGGGGAGCAGAGGGAGGAAATCCTTGTCTTTCCTTCTTTATCCGCCATCATGAAAAAGATGGTTGATAAGGAAGAAAGCATTAATTGGATTATCCCCATTTACTAAAAATCATTTTTTATTAAATGACTAGGTTTCCGGATTGTTTTATTCACCCCCCCCCCCCTTCTCCCCATTTTTTGTGGTGTGATCATTTATGTTGGATAGACAGGTCTATGTAGTATATTATAAAACAAGCATTAGAAACATAAAAAAACAACATAGGACACAACAAAAACAGACATTCAATATATCAAAAACATAACTTTGTTTTACAAAAAACGACAAACTGAGCACAATAAGAGAGATTTAGACAAAATAACGACAAAAACCATATATACAAAGTATATATACAATTTTATTCCATAAAATGGTGTTTTTGTCGTTTTGTCTAAATCTCTCTTATTGTGCTCAGTTTGTCGTTTTTTGTAAAACAAAGTTATGTTTTTGATATATTTGAATGTCTGTTTTTGTTGTGTCCTATGTTATTTTTTATGTTTCTAATGCTTGTTTTATAATATACTACATAGACCTGTCTATCCAACATAAATGATCATACGTACATATATATATTATATATATATATATATATATATATATATATATATATATATATATCCGGCGCCAGGCGATATCGGCGCTTCGGCGCCGGGTTTTTTTTTGACCCTTTTTTGCCCCCCCCCCCCCCGCCCCCCCCCCCCCGTTCTCTTGCTCTCTCTTTCTCTTCTCAACATACATGCATATACATACACATACATACACATACACATACATACATAGTTAAATACATACATATACATACACATACATACACATACACATACATACATACATACATACACACGTAATTTGCATACGTACATACAAGAGTTAAATCATGCAACTATTATTATTTATTTTGACACATACATACATACATACATACATACACACATACATGCTTGCAGGTGGATTTCGTTTACCCTGAACGTTGGCAAGACTTGGTATGCAGCACCAGTCGCAAGATCGTCTTGAAAAAGGACAATGCTACTCTCGTACATGGGAACGCTCACTACCACGAACGATGTCCCTTACGGAAGTTGAGATGGGAGGAGTGCCCTGCAAGCCTGGCAAGTGGGCGTATTTTACTTCTGCGGCTGGGAAGGACAACTTGCAGAGAAAGGACTCCCATCTTCGCTTGGGCAAAATCAAGCATCTTTTGGACACGGAGACTGCATCGAAGTCCTATTTTAATTTTGCTTATTCCTAATTATTCTTTTACCGCAGAAGAAGTGGAGGTGTCGTTGGCTCGCCCCGAATATTTTTTCAGCTTTCTCCCGCCTGAGTTTGAAGCGAACATCGAGAGCAAGCATCTCAACCCACTTGGTATGTATCTATTTTCTTTCTTTGTTAGATGTGTCGCTTAATTCATGATGTTGTGCATGTTGTGTTTCGAGGCGAGCTGAAGGGTGACTTTGACGACAGCTGCCCCAAGACCGGAGGTAAGTTCGTTGATCGTATAACAAGATATTGCTGTTGACATTCAAGACAACAACAAAAATTAGTTTTTCATTTTTGTGTCAGATTTTCATTTTTGTGACAGTTTTTCATTTTTGTGACAAAAATTCAAATTTTCAAATTTAACGGTAACATTTCGCGAAAATTTACGATATTTTGCGGACGAATATATCAGTTAATTTGAAAAATTCAAATTTTCACCCAAAATCAAAATTCCAACCAAAACTGAAATTCCAACCAAAACAGAAAAATCAATTTTTTGTTGTCTTGAATGTCAACAGCAATATTACCAGTGTTCGCACCAGCAGACCAATGTACTCCCGGCGACGTCCTCCCCTTCTTCAACTTTGCCGACTTCGACTTCGTCCAGTTCGACGTCAGTTTCCTCTGTTGTCAGTAGTCTACCTGAAAACTCTGGTCCATCCCTGCAATTAATCAGCTGCAGCAGAGCCTTGCAGAAAGGGCTCGTAGTACGCATGAAATTGCGGGCTTGAAGGACCAGCTGTCATTAATGGAGCAAAGGTATGATACCGAAATGTCACTTTGCGCAGCTGCAGTGGACAAGCAACGCAGTATTGAGACGAAGGCAAAGCAAGAGCTTACGGATTTGAAAACCAAGCACGCTGCTGAAGTCGCGTCTATGGACCAACAGATTAAGAATTTGAAGAAGGATGTTGATCGACTGACTGTGTCTTCGGCGTCCCAAAACGACGATTTGCTCGCAACGCAGGACAACCTTTCGTCAGCCTTGGAGGATATCAAGGCACTGAAGAAGGTAATTTTGAGTTTACTTTGAAATATTGTTTAGTTTTTATATACGCAGACTATAGCAAACAGGGAGAGGGTGCTCAGGGAATATAGAAAGAAAATTACTGAAGCTAAAAAAACCGGCTCACAGGTCATGTGTATGTTTTGCCTTGCTTCTGAGATTGATTTATTGTTTCTTGTTTAGGCGGCGCATGAAGTCACACGCGATATCCCGTCGCAGCTTCCTCCTTCCGGACCGCCGCTTCCCCACGCAGATGGATGCGAATAAGCCTTCGGACACGTTCCCTGTCCCTGAACCTGCGCCCAAGGGCCACATTGACCCCTCTGCCGAAGAATTTGAGATGTTTGAATTGCTGCAACGCCGTCTGCCTGCTGTCATCGTCCTCGTAGACCAGCTCCAGGTGACGAGACATTCGCTGGCCTTGCCACTCCATTACCGGGACCACCAGACCAAGACCGCTCATTTTGGAGGCGATCCTGTAGATTGGCGCGTTCTGAGAGCCCCCAGACAATCAGATTACGCCCGTCCTTGTCGTACCGATCTACCCGCCGGTACCGTCGAGGCGGCGGTGCCATCTGCCATATAGCGCCGCTCGCCTTATGTTGAAGCGCCGACCCGTGTGCCAGGTTTGGGGAGGAAGGATGAGGCGCAGCTAAGATAGCCTCTCCACGTGGTTCAGGAATTCCGTCATATACGCGAGCCCTCATCCTCCCATCCTGGGACATCGGGCCAGAGCCCGTCGAAGAGGCATTCCCACGGGGATTGTCCAGGTCTTCGGCGATTCTACCTTGTCCCATAAGGGCCACAGTGGTAGCTCCGTGCTTCGCGTATTTGTAATCCATTGAGAGTAGTAGACGGCCAATGTCGCTGGCCATCACCGCCGCGCCTCTTTACGCCGAGGAAAGCGCCCGTCCATGCAAATAGCATCGGCGGTATCTGCAACACACACTACACGCATTTCCGCCGGTGTCACTGGACGCTGCCGCGTCGCTTCGTGCCCTTCGGCGCCCGCCAGCACCCCCAGCGTCGCCAGAACCTGCCTCACGCACTACACACACTCTCCATCGCATCGCCAACGCCTCTACTCTCATGCCTTATGGACTTTCAGCTGCTCCTAACAATACACATCATGAGGTACGGGTGTCCCCGAGTGGAGCCAGATCGGACGGCGTGCCGCTGAAACTCCTTCCCCCACGTGGGTATAGAAGGCGCGAACCTAGCGGTACCTATAGGGTCTTACAGACAAGTATAGTAATCCCAGCCGAAGCTGCTCAGTTAGAAATGCAACGGTGGAGGGTGTGAATGCATGGGCCAAGGCACGGCAACGCAGCAAGGCACTGGCAAGGCATTGGGACCGACTGAAGCCCCTCTCCAACGTGCGCTCATCATGTGTTCCAGTTAGGCAACCCCGAAGAAGCGAAGATAGGGAGGAGACAAAACCCAGATAGGATGAAGATAGGATTAACATGAAGCCGAAATGGAGCCGAGTTGGAACAGGTCAACTCAGCCCCATCTCGGCTCAATGTGAATCCTATCTTCAACCCATCTCGGTACTGTTTCCTCCGAATGCTCACCTCAACAAGATCACCAAACCGGAACTGGAAGCCCCCAGGCATTTACTCGGCAGGAAATTCGGCGAAAATGGGCTAACCAGGAAACCAGACCCAAACCAACAGCCAAGAAAAACGAGCCAACCAACAATCCAACAGACAACCCCACAACCTGCCTGGCCGAACCCCTACCGAGTAAATGCCCAGTTGAGAGTTGCGCATATCCCGGTGACCGCCCTCCCCAAGCGGTCACCTTCGTGGGGAGAGGCCCAACCACCTCCTCTTCCCATGGAGTGCCATCTTGTGCACCCCTCCAGAATAATAATAATAATAATAATAATAATAATAATAATAATAATAATAATAATAATAATAATAATAATAATAATAATAATAATAATAATAATAATAAATTGGAAAAATTGTTGAAACAAAAAGCTGTGTTACCCTCAAATAGATCACAGTCAACACTCCAACGATAATAATAACAACAACAATAATGATAATAACAAGAACAAAACCATCATCATCATCACCATCATCATCATCATCATCAAGAACAACAACAACATCATCAACAACAACATCATCATCATCATCAACAACAACAACAACAACAACATCAACATCAACATCAACATCATCAACAACAACTGACGCCCCAGACTGAACACAGAAAGGGAAAGCTGACGGAAAGGTGTGGATCAACGGTGGAGACAAAGAGTCTGAAGTAGAACACGCATATGTTATGAATTCCATTTCCTGTCTCACTACATATTTACAAAGTTGTATTTATTGATTTCACAACCGGCTACAACCCTGATATTTGTTAAACATGCATGCCCATAGTTATACTCTATATTTGGGGAGGAAGGAAGAAGGCAGAGGAGGAAGTATAATTATTGCTAGTAATTATTGTAACAAAAACAACAATAATGATAATCATGGTAATGTAATAAGTCTAGGCTTGTAAAAAATTCCTGGAAAATTCTCCTGGTGTATGGCCCATTGGCAATCTCGATTGGAATGATTCATCAGTAAACCCAATTTATTTAAATAATATCGATAATATCTTATTTTTGTTTGTTCTTTTGACTTGATATTTCACAGTTTCCATGAATCTCAACAGGCTAAGAACATTGAAGCATAATCTACGTAACCCTTTGAATATCTTTTGGGTTCATGAAGGCTTCGCCGAAAGGAAGCTTAACCTTGATCATTCCATCTGTGCGCTCACCAACGACAGTGCCGATGCCATAGGGGGTTTTGACCTGCATTTCAGACATCCTGAGTCAAGCAGAATCAATCCTCATCTATCATTCTAGACCGTGTCATCACCCGCCGCTGTGCGTCTACGCCTTTTGGTAGGGCTCTCAGACTGCACAAAGAGATCTGATAGATTCCCAAAAGAAAAATGGAAGTCAAGTTACCATGTGCCTGGACCGTCTCTCAGCAACCAAGAAAGGACCCTGCGCGAATACAGAACAAGATGCAGGCGGCGAAACAAGGAGTCAATAAGGGTCAATAAGGTCTTATGTTTGCATTCCATACACAGCCGCAGATTTCTAAAGGTGGGTGTTGGGGCGAGTTTCTGCAACAGGGTCCGAACGGTTTACCAAGTCTGATATGTCTGCCTGCCTGTCTGTCTGTCTGTGTCTGTCTATGTGTGTGCGTGTGTGTGTGTGCGTTTGTCTGTGTGTGTGACACTGTGTCTGTGTGTGTGTGTGTGTGTGTGTGTGTGTGTGTGTGTGTGTGTGTGTGTGTGTGTGTGTGTGTGTGTGTGTGTGTGTGTGTGTGTGTGTGTGTGTGCGTGTGTGTGTCTGTCTGTCTGTCTGTCTGCCTGTCTGTCTATGTGTGTGTGTGTGTGTGTGTGTGTGTGTGTGTGTGTGGTGTGTGTGTGTGTGTGTGTCTATGTATGTATGTATGTATGTATGTATGTATGTATGTATGTATGTATGTATGTATATTATGTATGCATGTATGTGCATGTATGTATGTATGTATGTATGTATGTATGTATGTATGTATGTACATTATGTACATACATATGTATTAATGTACATATGTACATATGTATGTATGTAACATATGTATGTATGAGTACTTGTATGTATGTTTGTATGTATGTATGCATGCATGCATGCAGGCAGGCAGGCATGCATGCAAGTACTCATGCCTGCATGTATGTATGTATGTATGTATGTATGTATGTATGTATGTATGTATGTATGTATGCATGTATGTATGTACGTATATATGTATATATGTATGTATGTGTGTATGTGTGTATGTATGTATGTATGCATGTATGCATGTATGCATGCATACATACATGCATGCATGCATGCATGCATGTATGTATGTATGCATGTATGCATGTATGTATGTATGTATGTATGTATGTATGTATGTAGTATGTATACGTATGCATGTGTGTATATATGTATGTATGTATGCCTGCATGCATGCATGCAGGCATGCATGCATGCATGCATGCATACATGTATGCATGTATGTATGTATGTATGTACATTATGTATATATGTATATATGTATGCATGCATGCATGCAATGATGTATGTATGTATGTATGTATGTATATGTATGTATGTATGTATGTGTGTGTATGTGTGTATGTGTGTATGTGTGTGTATGTATGTATGTATGTATGTATGTATGTATGTAGGTATGTAGGTATGTAAGTATGTAGGTATGTAGGTATGTAGGTATGTAGGTATGTAGGTATGTATGTATGTATGTATGTATGTATGTATGTATGTATGCATGTATGTATGCATGCATGCATGTATGTATATATGTATGTATGTATGTATGTATGTATGTATGTATGCACGTAAGTGAGTGAGCCCTCTCCCCCCCCCCCCCCCCCCCCGCCCTCCCGCCGAAGTATGTATGTATGTATGTATGTATGTATGTATACATGTATGTATGCATGACCATGCATGTATGTATGCATGTATGTATGTATGTATGTATGTATGTATGTATGTATGTATGTATGCATGTATGTAGGTATGTTTGCATGCATGCATTTATGTATGTATGTATGTATGTATGTATGTATGTATGTATGTATGTATGTATGCATGCATATGCGTGCATGCATGCATGTATGTATGTATGTATGTATGTATGTATGTATGTCTTGTGTGTGTATGCATGTATGTATGCATGTATGTATGTATG
>WBZZ01004149.1:17500-41109 GCA_019918135.1 Paulinella micropora | reverse complement strand
AACTACGCCATATAGATAGATAGATAGATAGATAGATAGATAGATAGATAGATAGATAGATAGATAGATAGATAGATTGGATAGATAGATAGATGGATGGATAGATGGATTTATATATATATATGTACATAGATAGATAGATAGATAGATAGATAGAGCCAGCAATCGATAAAAACAGCAGTGGCAGCAATAACAAGAACAACAAAAAATAACAAGAACAGCAACAAGAACAGCAACAATTACACACACACACACAGCGCAAATGTACAGATTCAAGCATGCATTAAAAACATACACAAGTACACACGGAAAAACCGTTCTCTATCTCTCTCTCTCTCTTTCTCTCTCTCTCTCTCTCTCTCTCTCTTACCGCCCGAAAAAAATTTGGAAGACCCATGTTCCGGACTTGGTTTGGTCTAGCTTGCCCAATGCCTCCCCACTGTCCGCCATACTGTAAGCTATATATATATATATATATGAATATATATATATTTATGTATTCGCGACGTGTCCAACCGCAAACTATAAAAAAAGCCTTAAAAAAGTAAAAAACCAACATTAGACATATAGAAAACATACATTGAAAATAAAAAAGTGTCAAATGTCTAACATAAATTTTTCTAACTGAGCACATTAAGAGAGATTTTGACGAAAGGACACATAAACCATATTTTTATTTCATAAAAATATATATAAACTGCGTGTATATGGTTTATGTGTCCTTTCGTCAAAATCTCTCTTAATGTGCTCAGTTAGAAAAATTTATGTTAGACATTTGACACTTTTTTATTTTCAATGTATGTTTTCTATATGTCTAATGTTGGTTTTTTACTTTTTAAGGCTTGTTTTATAGTTTGCGGTTGGACACGTTGCGAATACATAAATGATCACACCACAAAACGGGGGAAGGGGGGGCGGACACTCACGAAGTGAGTGGCGGGGGGGTTGGGGGGGGGGGGGGGGGTAAATACACACAAAAAAGTGAAATTCTGTTGATTCACGAAATCAGATCGTATGTTTTTGGGTATTTGGTTGCAAGATACGTACCCCATTGTGCTTTTTTTGACTTGAGATACGTACCTCATTGTGTGGACAAGCAGGTAATATTCGCGGGGATTTCCTTTTTTTTCATCCTCGTTCTTAAAAAATAAGGACGGGTGGAAAGGTGAAGAGTAAGACGACTTATAGTGAAATACTGCTTGCTAGGTGTCCTTATTTTTTTCAATAAGTCCTTATTTTTTTCATTTTTTATAAGATACTTATTTTATTGATTTATTTTTTTCTCTCAAAAACGTGAAAAAGTTTTGAAAATGTCAAAAAAAAAATCAATTTTTTTCATGTTTTGGAGGCGAAGTTTTCGATCGGTTTATTACCCGCGATGAATAGGAGCGCGTATTTTGCTGTTTTTGTAAATCAAGGGTACTTATGAAAATAAGGATCCGCCAACTCACAAGGACTTAAGCAATAGGTGTGGGGGGCTTATTTCGTTGAAACGTCTTCATTTAAACTATCGGGGGATGTAGTCCCCTGTTCTCAAATGTAACATTACCCCCCTTGGCCAAATGGTATTATGGACAATAAAGGGGGGGGGGGGGGTCGGCCAACTTTCCCAAAAACAGGGGACTAAAACAGGGGACGTCCCCAAGGACATAGTTAAACTCAGTCAAATGGGGCTAAATCCTCTTTTATATACCCTATTTTTATAATAATAATGTTAATGATAATAATAAGGAAGTAAGGACGGGGCGTGTGGTAATATGGGCGGAGTTAGAATTACGATAAAATACCGCTTCTAGGGTGTCCTTAAAATTATAGGGGACTTTAAAAAAAAGGGACTTTAAGGACGGGGCAAAAAGAAGCAGTTGAAGGCGATTAACGCCACCAGAGTAAACCGCGGGGCAAACAATACGGGAAGCGTCGGCGACGCGGAATTGACGGGGAGTTAATTTGAAGTTTAAAGGTATGTAATGTAATATATAAGACCACGACAATGTCGGATATTATAGCGAGATTGCCGTATGATTTACAAGAATATATAAAAGCCTTTTTGTTTAATAGCGATTTACTAACAGACGATTACGAATTATGCGACAACTGCGGGCTTACTTTATCATTTGTAGAAAGTCCAATAATTCACGCTGAGAATATGGAGTGGTATTTTAATTACTATTGTTTTTGCTCTAGAGAATGTGCTAGTGAATATTTTGAGTTAGAAAAAAATAGACTTGTCTAATATATACCAGCCGATGTGGAGCGAAGACGACAGGAAGTTTGTTAGGCAGTTAAGAGTTGCTACTACCGAAAGTAAAATTTATGAAGTGGTGTCCAACTTCTACGATAGTGAATTAAAACCAAGTATCGCTTTTCATAATTCTATTATATCTTTATTTAGCACGCCAACTAGTGATGAAGAAGTGCTTGAGGCACTAAAAGCAATATATCCAAAATATGCTATCGTGTATCCAAACTTGAATAGTAGAAGGCAAAGACTTTCTGAGGTGAGAAAGAAAGCAATAGAGCCTTACCAAAGCGAAAAAGTATATGAAATGAGCAAACTTGATAAGTATTTTAATCTTAATGAAGACGAGCGAATTGATATCGTTGAAGGATATAAGAAAGATGTTAAAGCCAAAAATGAACAAAAAATACAAATTGATGTCCGCGATGTAATGGCCAAAATGAATGAAATGATATTAAGTAATGACCCTTATCTTAAACTACTTGCTTTGATGATAGCAATTGGAGCGAGACCTGTGGAAATATTTGACAAAAACACATATGAATTAATACCAGATAAACCGAGTTGGTTGCGAGTGAATAACCTAGCGAAAAAGAGAGAAGGACAAAAAAAGAATTGGACTGAGAGGCCTGTTGTTCTTTTTACTCCCCAGTTTGTAATAGAACAAGTAAATTCAATACGAAATCATTTCAAAAAGAAAAAAGCAGTCATTATCAACAGCGAAGGAGTGCTTGATAAACAAAAGAACAATGAACTAAACAAAAGAATTATCAAAATCTTCCCTTGGCTATCGGACTACACGCAGAAAAGCAGTATGTTGCGAAAACTATATGCTAGTTTGTCGTATAGTAATTTCGCCAATCCGAAATTAGAAAATTACAATACGTGGCTAAGCAATGTGCTTGGTCATGGTGATTTACTGACTTCATTTAGTTATTCGTGGGTGAATGTGTTAGATCCAGAAGAGATTAAGGCGGAAGGAATCAAGACTGAACTTGAGGAGTTGAGACGAAAGATAGATTTATGTCTGAATTTAAATAATACTAATGAAATTGAAAGTGAAAACGGAGAAGAGGAATGCAAATATCAACCATTAGGCAAAAGTGCTAGCAGAGCAGATAAAAACGAATTACTTGAGCAGATATGGAATGATTACGGCGGGAAAATAACAAATACAGCACTCAGGAAAATATCTCATATAGGTGCGAAAATAGTAAATGAGTTTATCAAAGAAAAAAAAGAAGTGACACAAAAAGAAAAATCTGAAGAAATAAAGCCAGTGAGACGGAGTGCAAGGCTTAAAGAGAAGGTGGAGAAATAATATTATTTGATTGTTGTTTTTTTTGCTGGTATCGTTTGTGTCGTTGTTCCTTTATTTTTTCTTTATTGGCTTCGCGGTATTCCTTTAGATATTCTCTTACTTTGTCTTTGTTTTTTTGTTGATATTCTTTTTGATGTTCTTTGAATTTTTCACAATTATCTTGGTAATATTTTGTGAAATATTCTTTCCTCGTTCTATCTGGGACTACCTTATTACAGCAATTTACCATATTGCGGATTTCTTTGCCTTCCGCCATCTTCAATTGTTCTTTATTTTCACATGGACATTCACGAAGTAATTCAATATAAGCATCTCCTGTTTTTATGATTTCAAAAGAAGAAGTATAATGATATTTCCCACCTATCCATTGTTTATAGTTATTCCTATGTTGTCCAAGCCGTAAAGCTAATGTCTGAGTAGTAGCCCCGACATACACCTTATCAGTATGTGGCGAGCGAAGTGTATATAATTTGGCATTCTTATAGTCAATCGTAATTGCTTTTGGTTTTCGTGTGGTCATTGCTTTCTATTGTTTTATATTGTTTCATATTGTTGTGTTTAATACATAATTAATACTTAACAACGATTAAAGGCGGTTCGCGATATCTCGCCCTAATATTAGACTCTCTTCTATAGCAATTAATGGAACAAATCGTGAAAAACTGAACACCATCTACATTATCAATATCAACTGCTATAATAGGAGGGTGCGACTGGAATGTGCGAGACAAACCGCATATATTACAAAATTCTTTTTTATAATCCTGCTGGGACATCTCTGAATAAACAAATGTCCTTATATGTCCAACTATATCACTCGGCAATTCACGTATTATTATGCTCATCTTATATTATAAAGTCTATTTTTGAAAAAAAAAGACTTACATATATAAAATGAATTTATTCGGGAAGAGTACGGATACATCATCATCGTCAACAACGGGCAACATAATAAAAGACGCGCTACCAACGACGGCCTTTGGAGAATTGCGAACGGCAACTCTATCGCCAGTATTACAAAATGTATTCACTTATGGCATTAATACTCGTTTCTTTGACAAAACAGAAACAAACGGCGGGGTGGTATCGTCTGCTAATTCAATGGCGGTTTTGACTACATCGGCCTCAGGTAATTCAACCGCGCAGATTACGACTATTGAAAGAGCAAAATATAGAAGTGGTATGGGCTTGGTTGCTAGATTTTCGGCTATATTTCCGTCATCCATCGTAGCAGACACTTTTAATTGCGATAATATTATCGGCATAGGCACACCAGCAGACAATTTATGCTTTAGACAATCAAATCTGGGAATGTCCGTTGTCAGAACTGCGGGAAGCGTGGAAAATGTAGTTAAACAATATGCTTGGAATGTTGATAAATGTAATGATACTGGGAGTTTTCCAACGCTTGATTTTACTAAATTGAACGTGTTTGAAATAGTCCTCCAACATCTGGGTGGCGGTCAGATTACATTCAAAGTTGAAAACCCGCGAACTGGCCGAATGGAAACAATCCACGCGATACAATACGCTTCAACTGCTACCACTCCATCATTGGATTAGGCGGCGTTTGCTGTTTATGCGAAGGCGTATTCGTCAAGCCTTCAATCCGTTGTAATGAAAACGGCGAGTATGTTTTTGGCAGTTGAGGGAAATATTGATAGGACTATTGCTATAACCAATTCGTATGACAATGTCAAAACTATAGGAGCAACTGGGAATGTCATATTTACCATTAGAAACCGCGCCACATTCAACAGCAAAACGAATTATAACATAATCTACTTTGAGAATTTGTGTATTAGCAACTCGGACACTAAAACGTGTATCGCGAGAATTATTCTTAATACCACATTGGGAGGAACACCTTCTTACTCTAATTACGATACCGCCACATCATTGGCCGAAGTAGATACAGCGGGGACAACAAGAACGGGTGGAAGCGTGATATTTACTTATGTATTGTCTGCTGGCTCATCCATATATATTGATTTGTCCCAATATAACATCAAGATAGGGTCAGGTAAGACATTTACTATATCCGCACAAAATACGAGCGGTGGAACGGCGAGTATTTACGCTTCATTAAACTGGATTGAAGACCAAATTTAAACAAAAAAAGAAGGATATTATATCATAGAATACGTTATCTATACATAATGCATAAATTGTATTTGCGCGTTAACTTTCTTTTCTATCTCTATTGACATTTTTTTTATGTATTCAAAATCCTTGTTTTTAATTAACTTTTCTGTTATACGTGCGTGATTTCTCTTTAAATATATGTAGAATCGGTCAATATTGGCACCGCAGGGGATTTGCTCTTTATGTTGTTGTTGTCGGCGTGAGTTGATGTTTTTGATTAACATAAATAATACGTCTAAATTTTGTATATAGGTCATTATATCTATACTTTTTTTTTTGCTTAAGCATGATACACCTTGAGAAGAATACTAACTTCAAAATTGACAGGACATTCAAGCACTTCACCGCCCGCATTTCTAATTACAATATCAATAGACCTTAAACTTTTCGTCGTATTAAATGGCACGTAATCGGCAACATCATTAGAACTCTCAAAGTAGCACTGGACTCCATAGGGCTTATCTAAATTACATTTACCAACGACAGAGAAATTACCATTTGCTTCAACTAAACCAGACTGATTTAAAGCACGGCTATGGACATAAACGGCCGTTTCACCGATTAGATTGACTATAGACTGCATGGTGCTACTCGCCGCCGCCGAGATATCGGCAGTTAGTCCTATCTTGTCGCTAATCGTGCTGTTATCGTAATCAAAAGCATACGTATCACCAGTGAAAGCGAAATTCAATTTATTAACGGAGTTCAAAGTTATAACTACGGAGTTAGGGGTAATTGCTGAATTAATCGCAGTTTGAAGAGCGGTAATAAATGTATCAATGGTGTATTGATTTGCTGTTACGATTGCCGTTTTTGTAGCCGATCCAGTTGTTTTAATCAATGTGAGAGTGTTGGCATAACTCGGTATGTTTGGGAAAACGTTTGGAATAGAGATACTTTTAACGACATAAGCACTGATTATATCAATATTACGACCAGTTGCTGGTAAATCAACGACGAAACGGCCATTGTGAGTAGAAGCGGATTTTGATTCTGTTTTATCGCTTGAGGAGACGCGAAGGAGGAAATTTTTGCGGGTGCGCTTTTCGTCTTCAAGATTGGAGATAGTAAAAGACATTGCTATATTATAAATGATATATTATTCTAATTTTTAATTTTTTTATTGTTTGACCACGGCACGAGATGGATAGATAGCCGCGACTTTAACATATTTCAACCAAGCACGATGGCGCGAGTAACATTATAATCGGCCGCATAACGAAGAGTGACTTCCGCAGTTCGTGAGTTATTAACCACAATCCCAGATGCTCCAATGTGGGGCGACTGATTAAGAGTTTGAATAATGGTAGCAAATCCTCCGTTATTGTCTGCGTAAGTAGAACCACTGGGAGCATAAAATTTGCGAAAGTTTTCAAGAGAAACAGATGACGACATGTAAGCATCACGAATGCCCATAGTCGTTTGAAGATTGTTAATATACAATTCGGCACATCCTCGTTGAACTGCCGCCAGAGTATCGGTACTTCCTCCGATTTCCATCTTCTGTTGCGGAGCATACCAATCACCAATACGGCACTGATACTGCTTATAAGGCATTTGAGCAGTTCCAAGGTTATCAATACTAGCATGGTCAGCGAGCACGTTTTGCGTGACGATATACAAGCACTGAGCACGAGCAACGGCCTTATTCACTTGAAGATTGAAATCATCCGATGTCCCCGGGTTCGCCTTTTGGTTGTAATATGTTTCATAAGTGTATGGGAGCCCATCTTTGCTTCCCATCTGTTCCATAACATTTCTCTGAACACTAGGAGCAAGAGAGAATGTCTCCAACATTACAACTGGATTTGATATGGTGAAAGTCAAAGCGGAACCATCAAACTCATCGGGAACCCCACCAGTGGCAGATCCAATAATTGTCAATGCTTCCTGAGGTGGAGCAAATGTCAAACGAAGCCTCATACCACTAATTAGAGAGGGAGGAATAAGAGTTTCTTCGTTAAACACTCCCGAAAAGTAATGGAGAGGAATACAAACTCTCAAATATTGGCCAGTGCCAACGGCCGTAGGAGTATTAACAGCAAAATTAGTAACTGAAGCGTCGGTAATATTAGCATTAACTTCAACATTTTCTCTCTGCCCCGCCATCTGTGCCTGCCTGCGATAATCAAAAGGATAATGCCACGGGAGAATATTTCTCACCAATTTATTCAAATCTTCAATTCGTTCAAGTTCGCTACCATCCTTGCTTTCCAACAAAAATCTTTCAAAAATAGCGGTTGCTGGTGTGTTTTGAAAACCAATAGCGCAATCGTTATTTGCTTTAGTATCAGCACCATCTGCTTTAATGTCAAACGACAAATAGCAAATCTTTCCATAAACAAAATCAGTGCTTGCTTGTAATGTAAAAATCATTTCAGTTCCCGACGCACTGCTGTAAGTCTGCTGGTCAGCGAAGTTCTTCTTAAAGATGCTTCCTTGTTCAGAGAGCGCCAGACTTGCTGGAAACTCATATTTGAGGTCGTTGAGGGTCATCAACTCCTCAGTAACTTCAATCTCCTTTTTTTTCCATTTTTGTGTGTGGGTGTGAGGTGATAAAATTCACGATGCTACTATACTAAAAAAATAATAATGGAAATTAAAAATAATTATTTATTCACCTGAAACGGATTGTTTAATAATATCAACAGATTTTTGTATATTGTCAAGTCTTGTGTCTTGTGGTGAAGTCAATTGAAACTCTCCTGCCTCAGCATTCTCAACTGCTTTCTTTAAATAAGCCAAACTGCTAACAGCAGTGTCCAAATCAGCAACATCCGCATTTTCTTTTTTATCAGAAATGTCTGTTAATGTGTTTTGAAGAGTGCTCTTCTCATACGGGACAAGATCGCCAAATTCGGTCAGTGGCTGATTAACTAACGGGGCGCCATGACTACTCCACAATTCAAACTGGTTTAGTTGAAACCCATCACTTTTCGGTCGGTTTGCTTCATTTATCTTCTTAATAAAGTCAATCGGCAAACATTTTGAAGCACTTGAGTTTTTTATCATTATATATATGTAAGTCTTTTTTTTTTCAAAAATAGACTTTGTTAATTTAATTTAAATCAACTTTAAAATATATTTTATCAATTACCATTAATTATTTTTTTCATAATTTGTAAATTCTTGTGCGTAATTCTTTCCTCTTTCATTTTCTTTAAATCCGCTATGGCTTGATTTACATTAACGTCATTGGTTTCAGTAACCTCCTTAGGTGGTGGCGGAGTTTCTTTAGAAGCATCTTCCATTGCTTCTATCTTACTTGCGGGTGTTGTGGTAGTGTGTTTCGGCACAGCAACAGGAGTGGGATTGACAGATTTGGGTAAGGATTGTTCAATCTTAAGTGCTGGAGACATCTCAATAGGTTTGGCATTTGGTTTAGGAGATGAAGTTTTTGCGGTTTCTATGTCTGGTATTTTTCTTTTTAATGCTTCATCTGGCATTTGGTCTAGTTGCTGTTCATTGGTCTTACTCCTCTTGCTTACTTTTGGTTTTAATTGACACTTAATCTTGCCACTCTTAATATCCGCTTCTATCGTCTTTACTGCTAAGTATTCGGGCGATCCCTTACGAATTGTTACGAATTTTCCTTGCGCATTTTGTTTATACCAAATAGCGATTGCTTGTTGATAGCAAGTCTTGTAATATTTAGTTGATTCCGTCATGTTATATATTATGGTGAAAAAAAACCATTTAATTTAATTTTTTTTACAGGTTTGTCATATCTCTATCCTTATTTAATCGTAATATAGTAGAGAAATTCTTTCTAAACTGGGTTGTTCTATCACTAGCCGTATTATTAATTGCTAGAAATGAATAAGGTTCTGCCGTAGCATACTTAACCATATTGTAAAATTCTTTTTTGGTGAGAAAAGGACTTTCATATTCATCTGCCAGTCTGTCAAGTTCGCTCCGCCTTACTCCATTAAAAATAATCATCCAATGGCAATTAATTCTTATTCTTCGCGGGAGTTGTGTATAACTCTGAGTTGCTACCCAGACTGACACTTTAGCATGTGTTGAAGCGAAAAACAACTCGGTAAGCACTTCTGATTTGAGAAAGGTTTTACTCTGCGCAATGTCATCCAATAACAATAATATCTTTGGTGCCTTCTTAAACCCTTTAGTTTTAATCAGTTCTTTTTGTTTAGTTAATATTTCGCGCATTAGTTCTGGGCGGTCTTCTTTGATTATGTCTTCTTTTTTTAACTTGAGAGTGTCTTCCAAAATCGGGCACGGACTTAAGCAAAAGACTACTATTCTATCATAAAATCCTTTCAACATGTTCTTTTTGGCGAGTAGATTACAAATCATAACTGATTTACCACCGCCAGTGCTGGCGCATATAACCATCGTGCCCATTGCTGGTAATATTCCTTCTTTTTGAATAGGAAGCAATTCAACGCTATCTCTTTGTGTTTTAATTGGTTGTATTTCCAAGTCATTGTGAAATTTGGGCGGTTTTTTGCTATCTAATTCTGTTATTACTGGCCTGTCAATAGTAAATTCCTCGTGTGCTTTTTCTATGTTGGTCTTCTCCAGACTCTGCTTCAAAAGTGTTTTTCGTGGCAACTTGTTTGCTATTAATCCTTTACGTATGGATTTAGGCATCTAAAGTTGATTTAATTTAAATCAACTTATCTTATATTATAAGATATCTTATATTATGGGTTTTGAAAATAGTTTGGATTGTATCTATAATTATCATATTCGGCACCAAAGGGTTGGGGTGGTGAAGCATAATTATAGAAATAAGGAGAGTAAGGACTACCAAAAGCATAATTACTTGGAGGATTGACGAGCGGTTTAAAATCCTTTCTTTCTGGGCGAGTTTGAACTTGTCGCGGGATTTCAGCAGGGAAGTTTCTAGTCAGTTTTCGTTTCATTTTTGGAAACGCTCTTTTGTCTTTCATTCTGGTCTGGATGACTGCTCTATTGTATCTATTCAACATAAAGTGATTATTTGTGTTGCCATAACGCGTGTTGTCTAGTGATTCAAAATCATTCTTGGTGTCTAGCATGCGATCGCGTCTTAGTTCGTTGCCTTTAATAAGTGGGTTTGTTTGTGAAGTGCCGATACCTCCATTTTGGTCGCTTGGCATTAGAAAACGAATAAGTGCTAACATATCTTCTCTTTCATCGGCGGGAGATTTCCCCATAAGTTTATCAACCAATTGGTCAATGCTTCTCATGCTATCAACCATGGCTTGATTTGGTGTTGTTGCTGGGTCTGGGTCATCTGAAACTTTGTATTCTTTCATCATTTCTTTGAGTTGTTCATCTTTAACTTTCTCCTCCCAGAATGGGAGCCCCTGTTTTGTTCCACTTTTATAAACACCTCCTTCATACTCTGGTTGTGGATTTTTGGGTGCTGGTGCTTGTGTTGTTTGCGGTGGCATGTTTTGCGGTGCTGGTGGCATAGTTTGCGGTGGCATAGTTTGCGGTGCTGGTGGCATAGTTTGCGGTGCTGGTGTTGCTTGCGGTGGATTAGTTTTTTCAACTTGACTATCCCTCAATTCTAAATCCTCCAAGTGCTTCATTTGGTCTGGAGTTCATTTACCCCGCATTTCTTCGTAAATTCTCTTATCCAAAATATCATCCGCATCTGCTACGTCTGATATACTAGCACCTTGACTTAGTGCTTGTTTGATGGCCTCTTCCCATCCAACCTTTGGATCGTCATAATTAGAAAGTTTAATTTTCTTTCCAGTTTTCTCTTTCAACGATTTAACAAATCCCTTTAAGTACCTCTTTTGGGCGCCTTTATCATCAAGTATAGTCAAGTTATTGCCCAGTCCGATTGAATCAAAATTGGGTGCTACTACCATATCGTCTGAGTATGCGATCGGGACTTCAACACTAAGATTTATATCTTTTTTTATACTTGGTGGAATATCTTTTATGCTCTGCGTATTTATTTTTTCTATAAAATTATTAATTGTAGTTTCATTTGCTGGTGCGATAAGAGAATATCCTTTCACGCCATCGGCTTTTTCTTGTGATTTCACCATTTGATTAAACGAATTCACCAAGTTTTCATATTGTTTGCTGAATGTAGCAGGATTGGTTATTTTATTTACTCTAAAGTTAGTGTCTTTATCAAAACTGCCCACATTATTCATAACCCCAATCATAGAATTTAATGTTTGGTCTACATTGTGTATAAAAGCATCGTATTTCGCATCTGGAGGTGTTAATTTAATAGTTTTCCAGAATTTCATCGCGTCCAAATATGATACTCCACTGCGGACTCTCCCTTGTGCTTGTAATGCCATTTTAGATATATCTGCTTTTGAGAGCATTGAATTGTAATTGTCAGAAATAGTTTTAGCAACTTCGGCCGTAGCCAATCCATTACTCGTTAGATAATCGCTCATATTGGTAATTCTTTCAAAGTATCGTTGGTCGGCGAAGTTTTGGACATTTTTATCACCAGTAGCATACAATAAATCATGTTCAAAAGCGACTAAGTCCAAAGCATCTGCTGGTAGAATGTAAGGAAACTTACCGCGAGTTCTATTTTCTAATTGAAGACGGCTTTCCACTCGTGTGCCCGCACCATTATAATTACTTCCAGTAGTATGAGTTCGTTCTTCTTCTAATTTAATAGGAGCATTTGGTTGAGCAGTCCATACGCTGTATATGTGATGTAGAAATGCGCCAAAAGCAGTCCAGCCCGTTGCTTCAACACTGCTTTTAAATGTTCGCCATGCGAACAACGTTGATACTTGTATGCCTAATCTTATCAACATATCCGTCAACACATAATCACCTATTCTTTGTTGTCCCGTCGCAATTAAACGAGGATTAGGCGGAGGCAAACCCAATCTCTCTGGCGCTTCACTTCCTGCTAGTGCTAGCAAATGGTTATTGAGAGCATCTGATCTTCTTCTTCCAAGTAATCCAACATTCATCGCACGTAGTTGTGGATTATTAGCAATTAATCTCAATACCTTCCCCCAAATTATCCTGTTCACACCATATCGCCCAACACCTGTAGCAAGGTTAAGTAATCTATTAAGTCTGGGACTCATAATTATCTCTTGAATACTTCTAATAATAGCATTAACAAACCTTTCTACACTTCGGGGGTCATTACCTATTCGTGGCACAAGCATCTTGTGTTCGTCGCCTATCTGTGCTTCTATTGAAGCATCATCTGGGTGTTTTCTCTCCCACTCTTCTCGGTTTTCTTTCCATTCCTTATATTCCTGCTCCGCTTGCGCTCTATCCTCTCTTCGTATTACGCGAATTTTGTCCGCTTTGCCTTTTTCTTTCATATACGTTAAACCCTTATCGGTTAATCGTTTTAAGGCTTCTTCTTTATATTCTTGTTTTACCAATTGCGCTATATCACGCTTTATTTGCTGGATATTGTCTTCTATGTGCGCTATATCATATTTATCGGTAGCCATTGCTAATTTTCGCATTTCAATCATTTGTTCGTTCATGGGGGCGGTTCCGTGTTTTCTTTCAAATTCTTTCATATCAACGCCGTCATCTTGGAGGTGTGCCTTCAGTTCGTCGTAATTCATATTTACATAAATACTTCGCTTATTGTCCAACGCGGTAATTCTATCTTTTAAATCCTCCATAGTATTCCCCCCTCTTGTTGAAGCATCCAACAATCTATCCGCTCTAAGCCTCTCGCGGGCTTGATTATTGATACCTTCACTAACTTGTTCATCCCAATCAGCCTCTTCGTTTGTAAATAAATACTTATATTCGCGTTTAATTTCGTTATAATACGTAAAAAATGGTTTTTCGTGTCGTGGCATTTTTTATATCCACTATTATATATATCTTATAATATAAGATATCTTATAATATAAGATAGTATGGAAAATAAAAAAGAAAAAAGCAAAGACGAGCAACAACTTGAAGAGTTGGAACGGCTTGGAAAGGAAATTGACCAAATCCGCATCACTCAGAACTTGGTGAATAGAAACCCCAACATTTTTAGAAAACCTGAAAATATCCTTTACCGCTTACCGCTATCAGATAAGCAACGAGAGGTGATTTATAATAATATAATTAAAGAGAAAGATAATATATAATGGGGCTACGAGAGAAAACCTTGTCATTGGGCGCGACAGACTTTGGCGAGAGTAAAGTGAAAGGAAAAAAGTATTATGTCGTCTATAACGGCCGTCGCATCAACTTTGGCGCATCTGGTTATTCAGATTATACCAAACATCAAGACGAAGACAGACGAGAAAGTTATCGTGCCAGACATCAAGCAATTAAAACAAAGGATGGAAAGCCCGCATATTTAAACAAAAATCAACCCGCATATTGGGCTTATCACTTACTTTGGTAAATTATGGATAGTATAATATATGTTATTAATATTGCTTTTTGTGTTATCTCCAACTTGTTGGAGATTTGTGTTAGGTCGGACTGCCTGCGACTTTTACTCGCGGATAAGCGAAAAAAAGAATATGAGTTGTGTTTATTGTATTCAAAAAGGTATAGATACTAAATTTAAATGTGTGTATAAACCTTTTAGTGATTGGTGTGTTAGTTTTGATGAAGCAATGCCTTTAATTTGTGATGGTGATAATAGATGGTATATGACACATATATACGAATGCTCACTTCTTTGAACTAGAGGGCGATGGAAGCACGATACCAATCAAGAGTGTTAAAATTCCGACATATACATTAGCCTGCTCACAAGGCATGTTATTTTTAGCGAGTTTTATTAAGCAAATCGTGATGATTGCTATTATAATCATCATTTGAAATAGATACTTAATCATTCTGCTGTCGGTTTTCCTTGTCGTCATACAGCAGTTCCATTCGTTCTCAATTTCATTGTCAATCTTTTTTTCTTCCGTCTTTAGTTCAATATCCAAAACGCGAGACTTTAATTCTGGAGTTAGTTCGCCATCCATATCCATAATAGGCGGGGGTCTGTGAAGTCTAGTTGTTTTATTGCTGGACATTTGAAAACACGACTGCTCTAATTTCGGCTAATTGGTTTGCTTGGTCTTGTAGTATATTAAGTAAAGTTTTATTTTCTTTCTCTAAATTAACTACTTTCTCCGATAAATGTTGAAAAGCGCTGACTAATATCGGTATAAAACTTGTATATGTTATGCCTTCAAGGTAGCCGTTTCCATCATCCGCTTCCATCCCACTTTCGGATACAAATTCTGGAAAAATCTTTTTGACTTCGTCCGCAATAAATCCGCGGTTCTTTTTTTCTTTCTTTTTGTCTGATTTTAAATAATATGAACAACAATTTATTTTCATTAGTTTCTCGCAACACTCACCGCAGTCTAATGTGTTTTAATATCAGATTTTAGCCTCCTGTCCGATGTATATGTCCAATCACCATTAAGAGGAACATAAACATAATTACCAGAATTCACCCCTGTTGAGTCCGAAGTAGTCCAAGCGTGAAGCAAGCCATTAATCGCACAGACAACAGCATAATTTGAATATCCTCCTGATTTCATAAATATTTGTGGGTTGTAGGTAGCACCCTGATATTGTCTTAGTGTCAAAAAACCGCTGGATGTTGTTGGAACAGTTATTCCCGAACTTGCGGTTATTAACCCTTTCGTCCATAAAGTCCCGTTTGCTCCATTCAACGACATCAACAATTGCTCTGCTGAATTCTCCCATATAAAACCCATTGTAGCATCATTGGCAACCCTAAAACGAAAACTATACGAACTAAAATCATTTCCAGAAACCGCCAAACCATTTGCCAAACTTCTAGTGTTTAGAGCCCCACCAGACGCTGCATAAATCCCCCAGCTTGTATTGGTCGTGTCCCATAAAAATATTCCTTTCGCACTTGTCCCGTCTGTTGGCCCCTGAATTCCTATCTTTGCCCCGCTGGTATTTGTAGCCGATGTTAGTGTGCCTGTGTATGTAATTCCAGCATTTGCCGTTATCAATCCACTCGCGGTTGCCGTTGTTGTAGTCATACCAGCAGTTGCCGTTAATGTAGTTCCTGTTATTGTTCCACCACTCGTTATGTTGTTGCTGTTCATATCCAAAGCACCATAAAAACGCATACCGCCCGCATTGTTAAAACGGACAATATCAGACGAAGCACTTTTATTATCCAAAAGTTTTGAAATATAAAGCCCCGCCCCTTTTACATCAAAAGCCACATTCGTGAATAGGTAGCCTCTTTGGTCGGCGGTTCCACTTGAATCCGTGTTTAAAGTGTATAAGAAAGACTGCCAATCACCCGTTGTCTGTGAAAAGAATATGTCTCCTCCGTTTTGGTTTAACATCCTCGCCCCGTTATATGTTATATTTCCACCATTAATGATATCCACATTATTAAAATCGGCTTGGCTTAATAACGTCAGTGCTCTTATATCATTTCTACTTCCATTAAATATTTTAATTCCTGTTATGGTTTGGTCGCCTGTTAGTTTTACATTTTGCCCGTCCAATGTGTCCGCATACCCTTTTGTCGCTCCGTCCGTCGCTAATGTAGGAGTTCCAAGGTTGGCTATTTTGCTACTATTACAATCTAGCCCCGAAGCATTTACCCAACCGACAATCGTCCCGTCAATAATAAAACTTATTTTTTTTCGCAGAAATTTCAAAGTTGTAATATGTCGCTGTTTTCATATCCAAACTAGCAATTGACCCGATATTACTGGTAGAATTGAAAACGATAAATGTGCCCTTTGTTGTTGAATTGATTGAATTTCCCGTTATTTCAACACCACTGCTATATGTCTTAATTCCTGCTATGGTTTGGTTTCCAGTTAGTTTCACATTTTGCCCGTCTAATGTATCCACATAACTTTTGTTTGCTCCGTCCGTTGTTGCTGATGGTGTGGCTAAGTTTGTTATTTTGTTGTTATTCAAAGATAGTGTAGTGCCAGTTGCGGTTATAATTACATTATTGCCTGAATATAACTCTACATACGAACCAGTTATTTGTATCGGATACCAAGTCGCTGTTGCTGTCTTTTGTGTGGCAATCATTCCTATTTTTGTATCAAAGGCTATGCCAATGCCGTCAAAAGTAGTTGGATTGGATGAACCGCTTACTTCCAAAGTTGATGTAAATTTTTTATTCCCTGCTATGGTTTGGTCTCCTGTTAGTTTAACCACCGAAGTGTCAAGAGTAGAAACATCCACACCATCAACAAGATTAACATTTGTTATGCTTTGGCTTTTCATATCAATCCCCGCACTAGCATTTATTATGTTGCTGAATGTTTTGGTTCCTGCTATGGTTTGGTCTCCTGTTAGTTTGACCACAGAAGTATCAAGGGTGGATACATCCACACCATCAACATTACCAACATTTGTAATACCAAACCCACCCATATTTAAACTACCCGTCATAGCCGTTGTGCCGTCCTTTGCTAATTTTGTATCGGTATATGCTTTTGTTGAAGCATCACCATCATAGAATGGTGCTGGAAGTCCGCTGATTGCTGTTGTGCTGTTAAAATTTAAAACATTGCCAGTCAATGTCATTCCACCTCCTGTTGTTGGAGCAAAAAGTATGGTTGAACCAACAATGGTTAGTGGATAGCCCGTTGCTCCACCTGCCTCCGACGAATAAATAGAACCCATATTATTGTTGTAATTGAAGAATAACTTGCCAGTGTTTAATGGATTTGAGTCTTTTACACCCACATAAGTAGTAAATGTTTTGTTTCCTGTTATGGTTTGCCCGTTAGTTTTACCACAGAACTATCAAGAGCCGAAACATCAATACCATCAACAAGATTAACATTTGTTATGCTTTGGCTTTTCATATCAATACCCGCACTAGCATTTATTATACTGCTAAATGTCTTAATTCCTCCTATGGTTTGGTCACCTGTTAGTTTTACCACAGAACTATCAAGGGCGGAAACATCAACACCATCAACATTACCAACATTTGCTACATTAAAACTTCCCATATTCAAATCTCCAAACATCATAGTGAGGCCATCCAATCTAAGAAAAGGTGAGTTTGTATTGCGCCATTGTCCTGTGCTATAAATGAGTAGTTGGTTATTTGTGGGTGTGCCTGTTATGACTACATCCGTTAATTTATCTAATTCAAAGTCGCTTATATAACTTGAAGTCAATGTAGCAAATGAAGTATTGCCTAGCCCATCTGTTTTTAATACTTGGTTCGCCGTGCCGTCCGCTATTGGTAAGTCGTATTCGTTATTAATTGACACATAACCAGTATCAGATATCAACAAAGAAGAGTCATTATTTCGCGACGATATTGTTATGTCGTCAGTCCTTGCTTGTATTGAGTTTGCTTCTATGTGGTCGCCGTATAATATGCCGTCTATTTCTAAATCTTCATCCACTATAACAGAGCCGTAGAAATGATATGTCCAAGGATTACCTAAATGGTTCATATTTTATTCTATTATTTTATATTCAATCTTATATTATAAGATTATATATATAGTTTAAGTTTTCTAAAAAAAATGAATATATTCGGCCGTTCGCAAGAGCAACAATCTATTGACACAAAAACAATCGCGGTCGTGGCTACCCCGACATTAACAAGAAACATTTAAAATGCGTATGTTGGTCTTGATATGCGCTCATGGATGACTAGTTCAACATTTACAACTCTATGTACGGGCGGATATGGTAGCAAAACAATATCAAGTTTAGGATTTGGTTATTTTATTAAAGTTGCTTTTCGCGGGTCTTTGAATTTATCCGCGCCGACTGGCATAGCAACATTCCAATTTTGGTTCCATATCACAGATGGCACGAATACATATGATTACTATACCGAAGTGCTAAATTATACAACCGCCATTGATTATAAGTCTTTTGATTGTGTGTGGCTAATCCAAAGATACGGAGTTCAAATGAATTTGACTTGGCAGATGACGTGTCCAAACCCCTCGGACACTACCAACAACCGCACTATACGAATTGTAGATAATACAACAAATGATGCTCTGGTAACGTATGCGACTGGCGCACCATTAACCATAGAAGTGTATTATAAATCAGCGTCTGCGGAGCCTGTATCTTTCAAACCTTCATATTTCAATATTAATGTAATGCGCGACGTAGCACTTACGGCGTCTTATACATGAAACCTGTCATACATATCTTTTAGTGTCGTGAGTTTGCCCTCGTGTTGAGATAAGACATCGCGGGAAAACGTCTTATAATCTAACTTACCATATTTAAGAATAGGGCGTTGCTCTGGTGGTATGTGTGCGTATCTACTCTCATGCCATTTCTTCATATCCTCCTGTAATATGGTGCGGTCTTCAACTTTCATATACAAGAAATTAAACGGGTCTTTTGATACTTTCAAATGTGCCGTTATTATTTCATAGCAACTATACCCGCTCTCGGGCGGATTCCGCTTTGCTTTAATCGGCGTTTTCTTTTCCCTAACTGGCGCAGGCTCCTCTTTTGCTTCCAAAACAGGCATTTCTTTTTTCGCCAATTCTTCTCCTACGTTGGCCTTGATTTCAGTAATACCAGTTTCCTTCAAATCACTTTCTTTAAAAGGCGTAAATTCTTCTGGTTCGTCAAAAGCAACATTCTTCAATGTATCAACGGGGGGCAATGAAACTTCAACGTTATCACCCCGCGGGGGTTGTTCGGGTCGGTATTTTTCGTAAAATGCGACGATATCAGTTTTAAGTGATTTGCTTGTTGGTGGTTTAATATCACTACTTAAATGAGTCCATTTTTCTATTTGGCTCAGATACTCTCCTTTGGTTGATGGCATGCTATATATAAGCATAACAAAAAAAATCAGTTTTTTAATATTGTTTTCAATATTGAAGACAATAATATTACATCCAAAAGACATCATCATCCTCTTCATTAACTCCCGATCCAAAATTGAAGTCGTATTCGTCGTCCTTTATATACTCGCGTATCTTGTCTCGGATTGTGCTGACATTTATTGTAAATCTGTATTTTTTGTTGCTTTTTCCTCCGCTTTGTTTGGGCTTATCTGTGCCTACATGCTTCAGTTGAGTAAAGAAGGCTCCTTTATGATAAGATATTCCCTGTTCTGAGCACCACTCTCTGTATCGTTCACATAGGTGTGCCGATTCCACTTTCATATCTTTGCTTTCAACTTTGTCAAATTTTGCTTCAATGGTGTCAATCATAAACTTAATAGCCTTGGGAAGGTTGGCCATTTTCTGCTCTGTCTTGTATTTTGTTTTAAATGCGGTCATAACACTTATTTCTTCGTATTGTCTAATCGCGAAGTATTCAAAGGCACATCTGATAAAGTCATCGTCGTTTATTTCATCTAGAATTTTGGCGAAATATACTTTATCGTCCGCGTGCTTCCCGCTTATTTTGTGGAGTGAATACCGCCTGTCGCTTCCTTCTATGTATAACGTGTTTTCGTTATTTGCGTAAAACCAGTATCTGGCGAAATGTTTTACTTTGTATTGCTTGCTTCCCTTGGGCTCTATTATTTCGTCTTTTTGGTCAATTTGACTTTTTAAGCGGTCGCTCATCGTAAAAGCCCCGCCTTTCTCGTGCAGTTCTTCAAACACTTTCAATATCTTGTTCGCATATGCGACGTTGAATTTTTCCATGTATCTGCTAAAGTCTTTGATGACCACATGATTTTGCGTTCCCAACAACCTCTCCATAAATTTGCTCATTATGCCTTTCCCAGTCCCTTGGACTGAGTAAAACAAATGACCAATACCTCTATTTACATTTGGTTTCTCCGCGACACTATCCAAAAAGTTGTCTAACTCGCCCTGACCTTCAGTGAAAAAGTCAGTTTTTAGATGTTTATATAAGGCACTCTCTTCAAAATTGTATTTTGTTTTTACACTTTCAAATGGAATATTATCCATAGGAAACCCCATAAACAAATTTAGTTTGTTAGAATATACTGGGGGTATCCCACTCGCTTCAAATACGGGTAAAACATGAAGTCGTCATATCGTTTAATTTTTCGCTTTTGCATCATGTCTTTTGCGTATCCAGTTGAAAACTGATTGCCATTTCCAAAGTGTTGATACAGCCATTGTTTCGCTCTCGGGTCGTGTTTGTCTCCTTTCAATTCTTCAATGTATTATGTATTCCGCACAAAACATTCAAAATTTAATGCGGACATCATTGCGCCTACTTCTGCTTGTACATAATATTCGGATCGGTCTCCTGTCTCTTCGTCGATGTCTAGATTTAAAGTCATCACGACTTGACCGCCTCCCCTTGATACTATGTTTATACAACTGCGCCATTCGTCCAGTCTTTCAAGGCTCGCCTCATTCTCTCTATAGTGTTGAATATATACGTTATCCATATCTCCAAAGTATTTAAGGCTGGGAGTTTGATAAGGCTCAATAATCGCATTTTCTGGAAGGGTTAGGCCTTCATTCATTTCTTTTAATTTAAGAGCAATGTCTATCCCTAATTTCTCCTTAATGACCTTTGAACAACTTTCCAGATCGTAGTCCTTCTTTTCTAGCATCAGGCCATCAAAGCATAAAATACACATAAAAGGATTTCCAAAATAGTCTAGCATAACTTGTAGAATTTTGTTTTCAAAGTCGCATAACAATGTATTCATATAACTGGCCTCGTGGTTGAAGTCTTCGCCTCTGTTAATCCGCCTCTGCTTAACTTTTTCAAATTCTTTAATGTCTGCCCCCGCAAACTTTCCATGTAGGGCTTTCATTTCTTGTTTGAAGGCGGTTAGAAATCTCGTCTTTTTCGCGACTGCGTTGTAATCCTTTTCGCCTCCATTTAGGACTGATAGGATAATCTGTTTTGCCTTGTCTCTGTCAATCGTCTCGTTTTTGCTCGTGAGATCGGCTATTACCTTCTCTCTATTTTTCACATACGATCGCAGATATTTCGCTTCAAAGTTCAATATCGCACATAAATGTAGTAGTATGACTGGATGCGCATTTACCATATCAATGTCTACATAGTAATCGCGGGCGATAGTATGCCTTATCTCACGCGGTATGTTTTGGAGAGATAATGAGCCTACAGCATTAAATCTACCTTTGCCCCCGTTTTGCCGATACACTACAGATACTTTATTATTGAATATTTTTTGAATATATTTTTTTAGCAGTGTTATAGGACTTCCGTCTTTGAAACATTTCTCTCGCAGTTGGCATTTTAAGTCATCAAAATTGTTAATAATATAGGATAGTTTGTTCGCATCAAACAACTCCTCTTTGTTAATAAACTGAGTGCGGGTTGCCTCGTCAACATCCATCTATAATAAGGTTATAAATTTTTTTTTGTGTGGTCGTAAATTATATGTAGTATTCTTATAGATACTATATATATGATAAACATACTTCTCTTGGCTTTAAATAGAAATTATATATAAGTTAGTCAGCCACTAAGTGGTATTTTGGACAAAAAAAACATTAACTAATAAAACATTTTAAGATGATAATCTTATCGTATATAAGATGCCTAAAGGTAAGAAGGCTAAACATGAACGACGGAGTATGAAACATGGTAGAACCTTATTTTCTAGGATAGCCAATGCTCATGATATAGACAGACATAAGGTTAACTATATGCAAAGTGTTGCTTCACAATTTAGTAATGAAGACATTGATATATCCTTAGCGAGAGACATCTATTTTGAAGCAAAAAAAAACATTTAGAAGGATATGTATTTTAAATTTTTTCGCTCTTTGAAATATGACCTTTTGATCTATTATGTGTAGTTAGAGACGTCTCGCTTACTCCTGTAAAACTACATGCCTCACAATAATATTTTTTACTTTCTCTTATTTTGTCAAATTCTTCTTTTTTCTTTCTCAACAAAACATCCTTGTTTTTGTCGTAATATAATTTTTGGTATGCTTTGATTTGATCTTTTTTTATATCATAATATTTTTTGTGATATTCTTCAAGGTATTTTTTATTGTATTCCAGTCGTTTCTTTTCTTCATCGTTTTTAAAAACTCGTTCTTCAAATTTAACCTATGTTCTGTCTTCACTTGAAGTCCCCGCCCCTTGCGCCGTGTTTATATTCAGAGTTGGTTTTAGTTCGCTTATATATTTTTGTTCTAATTCTCTCTGTCTATCAATGCTGTGGTTTTCTACCGGCTCTTCATGTATCAACACGCATTTAAAATTTTCAATCCCCTTGTCGTTCATATGATTATATAACTTTCTATTTACGCGTTTCTTAGCGAGCGATTTATGGTGGCTAAGTCTGGTATATAAATGTTGTTGCAGAGTGCTACCAAAATAAAATTCTTTGTCATTTTCATCTATGGCGTTAAACAATTTATAAACTTTGTAAGTCTTTGTTTTTTCTTCCATAACACAACGTCCCTGTTCTTGTCGTAATATAATTTTTTTCTTCTTCTCTTTGTTTGCTTCGTAATACTTCTTGCTTGCCTTTCTGTATATCTCGGGCTTTCTCTCTGAGACCTTTTACGCGCCTCCAGTCTCTCTTCGTCCGTCAAATACTTGAGTGGTGGTGGCATGTTAATATCTTATATATAGTATATATACTATGTTTAAATAAAAATTAACTCCCCGTCAATTCCGCTTCGCCGACGCTTCCCGTATTGCTTGCCCCGCGGTTTACTCTGGTGGCGTTAATCGCCTTCAACGGCTTCTTTTTGCCCCGTCCTTAAAGTCCTTTTTTTTTTAAGTCCCCTATAATTTTAAGGACACCCTAGAAGCGGTATTTTATCGTAATTCTAACTCCGCCCATATTACCACACGCCCCGTCCTTACTTCCTTATTATTATTATTAACATTATTATTATAAAAATAGGGTATATAAAAGAGGATTTAGCCCCATTTGACTGAGTTTAACTATGTCCTTGGGGACGTCCCCTGTTTTAGTCCCCTGTTTTTGGGAAAGTTGGCCGACCCCCCCCCCCCCCCCTTTATTGTCCATAATACCATTTGGCCAAGGGGGGTAATGTTACATTTGAGAACAGGGGACTACAT
>WBZZ01004149.1:0-12500 GCA_019918135.1 Paulinella micropora | reverse complement strand
CACTGCCTACGGGCCTAAAGAGGGCGTTGGACACCTCATCATCAGATGATACCTGAGTGTGGGACAAGCTCAGCGTTGATAACATCCTAAGCCGGAGTGTGGTTGGCCAAACCCCCTTGGGGAGTCACCTCGTATCTACCAGCTTTTGCGAGTGCCACCGTTATATATAGTACTGAGTGAGAATATAACACTTTCAACATATATTTATATATATAGTACTGAGTGAGAATATAACTCTTTCAACATATATACATATATATATATTATATTATATTATATTATATTATATTATTATATATATTTCCGTTTTTTTTTTTTTTTTTTTTTTTTTTTTTTTCTTTTTCTCGTTCCTCACTGAACTAGAACTTTACTTTGACTTCATAAAAGATTAATCTAATATATATATATATATATATATATATGTAATATAATATATATATTTGTCAATTCCATATATATTTATTATTATTGTTATTACTATTTTATTATTATTATTATTATTATTATTATTATTATTATTATTATTATTATTATTATTATTATTATTATTATTATTATTATTATTATTATTATTATTATTATTATTATTATTATTATTATTATTATTATTATTATTATTATTATTATTATTATTATTATTATTATTATTATTATTATTATTATTATTATTATTATTATTATTATTATTATTATTATTATTATTATTATTATTATTATTATTATTATTATTATTATTATTATTATTATTATTATTATTATTATTATTATTATTATTATTATTATTATTATTATTATTATTATTATTATTATTATTATTATTATTATTATTATTATTATTATTATTATTGTGGCCCCGATCATCAGGCGAGAGACTGACACGGGGGGGTGGAGGACCTCGAACAAGGGTATTGGAGGCTTATGTCCGTTGAGGATATGCCATTAGCTGCATCAGTACGCCTCAGATATAGTAAATCTGCCTTGGAGTGTTGACTGTGACATATTTGAGGGAAATCCCGATAAAAAAACCTAGTCACACTTGCTAAACAGAGTTCCAGCCCAATGGCCTCAAGGCGTTAAACTGTGACGCCAACTCATAACCCTTTGGTGGTAGATGCTGGGGAGGAGGGTCGTTGCGCGCGTAAAAGATCTTAAACTCCGCATATGCTGGTTGATAGCCCAGGACCCAGCAGACACCAGATTGTTATGGGTGGGGTTTCGAGGCAGCTCTAGCAACCGCGCTTGGTGTATGCACTTGCACATTCGGTGACGTCTTGCAAGACGTTGCGGGGACTGCGGAATAACCTCGGTAGTGCAGTCTTGCCCTCAGGAGCTCCATCGGTGGCCCCGATCATCAGGCGAGAGACTGAAACGGGGGGGTGGAGGACCTCGAACAAGGGTATTGGAGGCTTATGTCCGTTGAGGATATGCCATTAGCTGCATCAGTACGCCTCAGATATATTATTATTATTATTATTATTATTATTATTATTATTATTATTATTATTATTATTATTATTATTATTATTATTTATGGACACCGTGATAGCCCAGTGGTCAAGTTCTACCATCTGGGCCTGTCGCCAGTTCGATTCCCGTCGGTGCCACCAGTATTTTCATTGAACATATCGGTCTATTTCTGGACCAGTATTTTCATTGAACATACCGGCCCGTCTGGAAGTGTTGGAACTGCCCTTGCGGGGGTGTCATTAGAGCTTATCGTCAATTCTTCGTACTCCCCTCACGGGTGAGACGATGGAGGCGCATGTGCAGAAATGCATCAGCCATTGACAGAGAAGCACTATTATTATTATTATTATTATTATTATTATTATTATTATTATTATTATTATTATTATTATTATTATTATTATTATTATTATTATTATTATTATTATTATTATTATTATTATTATTATTATTATTATTATTATTATTATTATTATTTTTATTTTAATATTTTTAATCTAAGTCATTTTATTTTAATACTTTAATTTTTTTAATAATTTCTCATTATCTTTAATAACTTGAGACGTAGGTCACCATCTAGTTAAATCAATAGCTCTTGAGCTAACGATTTGCATGGATCGACCAGAGGTTAAATTGTTAACTTCATTAAACCGAAGGCCTAGGCCTAGTAGTAGTAGTAGTAGTAGTAGTAGTAGTAGTAGTAGTAGTAGTAGTAGTAGTACTACTACTAGCAGTAGTAGTAGTATTTTTAATAATTTAATTTTTACTAGTAGTAGTAGTAGTAGTAGTAGTAGTAGTAGTATACGTAGTAGTAGTAGTAGTAGTAGTAGTAGTAGTAGTAGTAGTAGTAGTAGTAGTAGCAGTAGTAGTATTTTTAATAATTTAATTTTTACTACTACTACTACTTAGTACTAGTAGTAGTAGTAGTAGTACTAGTAGTAGTAGTAGTAGTAGTACTAGTAGCAGTAGTAGTATTTTTAATAATTTAATTTTTATTATTCTTAATAATTTGAGACGTAGGTCACCATCTAGTTAAATCAATAGCTCTTGAGCTAACGATTTGTATGGATGACCAGAGGTTAGATTTCTTAACTTCATTAAATCGAAGGCCTAGGCCTAGTAGTAGTAGTAGCATCTTTAAGCCCCAGGTTCGATTCTCGAACCCTGTCGGAATTTTTCCCATTTGAAAAATTAGGGTTGCAACTTTCCGGCAAAACAGTGGATCAGGATTACCTAGTAAATCAAAAAAGCCTTGTGTTTTGCGATTTGTGTAATACGTTCTGCTCTCCACTCTTATGGTGAAGCTGTAATTCGGGTTAAAACATAAATTTAACGCGGTTATGATTGCAAACACTGCATCATTATCGGGTTATTTTTATCGTTTTGCTGCGCAAGCTTGCAAAAACTTCATTTCACACCATACCATACATCCCATGAGCTCTCTCCCCTCTCTCCTAGGTCTTTGTGCTTAAACACAAAAGACCTAGATTGTGCAAGATATTGTGCATGGAATATGCGTGATTGTGCATGAGATGAGAAGCATTATGTGCAAAATTGTGTGAGATGTGTGTGGATGTGTGTAAATGTGTATAATTTCTCATCCCTCACTCACCGCCCCCAAACGAGAAGACATCATGTAAATGGGTGGGTGGGTGAGGGTTCTTGCATTTCCTAAAACCCAAACTAAAAGCACTTTTGTATAAAACAAAAAATGCAAATCTGAGGGGGACAGGATTGTTGTTCTAATCTTCAAATTTTCGAGCGGGAACAATAGTTCCCGCTTCTTTATTTGCGCAGAGAAACTCTGCAAGTGAACTCAATTGATTGTCACTACCGGCCCACTCTGTCTGATATGGTTATTTGTGAAATGACGCTTTTGCTGCGCAAGCTTGCAAAAACTTCATTTCACAACATACCATACATCCCATGAGCTCTCTCCCCTTTCTCCTAGGTGGCGAAAAAGACCTCTCTGGAAAAAAAATGGTAATGCTATTTTCCCCTGCCAGGCCTGGAAGAAATGCCGACAAATTGCCTATATTCCCTCAAAAATTGCCTTTTTGGGTTCAACTGGAATTTTTTTTTTAGGCTGACTAGAAATAGGAAAAGACTCATCGAGCTGTTTGCTGCTGAAAAATATTATTTTTGCTTGTGCTTTGGCATAGTCCATGATACATTCTTTCTGTCCACGATAAGATCCTAAATTGTGAATAAGTAGCTTTGCAACGTGTGTAATACCCCGAAACTAAAACAGCAATTATAGACTGATAACAAATCTGATTATCAATGTATCTTCGTTTCTATGCCTGTATTCTGCGCGTTCGTACCGTGTGTCCTTTTTCCAGTATGCAAACATTAGTCTGTGTATGTTTGCATTCTTATTGTTGTCGAGATTTTTCTTGTTGGTCAGTTTTATGTCCTAGTAGATGTGTGTGGTGTAAGTGTTTTGTATGTCTGTTCCCGTAAATATTCTTGTAATCCATTGTAGTGTATCTGGAATCGATGAGTATTTCATTGATATCGTTTTCGCTGTGAAGAAAGTGGTGTAATTACAAGTTATGTTATCGACTTTAAATTTAGTGTGTTGAGTCTCTCATATATGTGAGGTGGTGGTTGTGTCGTTTTTGTCCGATGCTGTTCCTGTATGCATTTTGAGCGTTAGACTTCTTACTAAACCCTGGTGCCGTCGTACTGTACACGTTAGGCTATTCTGGAATCTATTTCTGTAAGATTGCTCTGTTCACTGCATATATTACGTCTGCATGTCTGTAAATATATTATGACGAACTATATTGTTATGTGACCGATATTGAGTGCTATTACGAGAACTTGTTACTGTAGTCATGTCATTATGTGACATGAGTTTATCACTGGATATCTCAGTTAAATACGTCATTTCTCTTGACTAATATTACGATACGATACGATACGATACGATACGATACGATACAATATGATACGATACGATACGATAGGATACGATAGGATACGATACGATACGCTACGATACGATACGATACGATACGATACGATATGATACGATACGATACGATACGATACGATACGATACGATACGATATGATACGATATGATACGATACGATACGATACGATACGATACGATACGCTACAATACGCTACAATATGATACGATATGATACGATACGATACGATACGATATGATACGATACGATACGATACGATACGATACGATACAATACGATACGAGACGAGACGAGACGATACGATACGATACGATACGATACGATACGGTACGATACGATAGGATACGATACGATACGCTACGATACGGTACGATACGATACGATACGATATGATACGATACGATACGATAGGATAGGATAGGATACGATAAGATACGATACGATACGATACGATACGATACGATACGCTAATAATGGTTCAGTAAGTGTATTTTGTAATTAAATCGCATTCTAGTACAGCATGGGAATCGATTTTAATAAGCGAGCGTCAGTTACTTATCTGGTAAACCATAGCATACACCATCGTCGAACGGTGGTGTAGATTGTATTTGAGCATATGTCTTATGAGAACCAAGGAGTATCTAAGCGATTTTGACTCCTGCCTGCAAGACGCTCGTAATGGCCAGTTTGTTTTCTAAGCTGATGTCGCGCACATATTTGAACACACATGTACTTTTATCTGACCACAATCCTTGCTCCTGATTGCGTATATTTTCATTCCCAATCTTGCCGCCTCTGTAGCCGAGCCGATTCTATTAGAATGTGACGCGTAGATAGCTGGATCCAATCCGATGAGTGCCACTTTCTCTTTCAGAATACTGGACGGTGTTTTGCTACTTAAGTGCTCCAGACTGTTTCCCTTAATTTTGAAGAAGATTGGTAGGCAGGTTGCTGGATTGATCGATCGAGTGATTGATTGACTGATTGATTGCTTGATTGCTTGCTTGATTGATTGATTGATTGATTAATTAATTAATTAATTCATTCATTCATTCATTCATTCATTCATTTATTCATTTATTCATTCATTCTCGCAGCACTGGAAGTCATATATATATATATATATATATATATATATATATATATATATATTTGTATATATATATATATGTATATGTATATATATACATATATATACATGAACCGCGAAATAAATCTTTCACAGCCTGCAAGTATGCTCGAACCCATTTAACAGCGCAAAATGTTTCTGTGCCTTGACCGACATACACTAGCTTCTCACCTTTATCGTTCTTGAGGTGCCTCAGCCGGAGTACCATGTATTCACATGGGCTGTTGTTTATTGTAGTCGTGTGGAACCATATATCCTCCACCTTTAGTGCAGTGATATTGCCCACTCGTGTCATAGAGATCCATTGCAGCAAAATCATGATGCTGTTTCTGCTGTCTCTCCAATCATTAAGAGGCAGTTGGAGGATCTTGAGTAAATCGTCCCTCAACAGTGGGTATTTGCATTCCTTGCCCTGCGGGGCTTCTGCCACTGCTCTTTCCTTTGCCATTTGCACCAATGGGCTATCGGTGGGGTCGCAGTAGGGAAGTAGTGCGTACTGCGCCTTAATAGCGGCGAAGTGCCCTTTTATTGTACTCTCTGCATAGCCGCTTTCACACATGTGTCTCAGGTAGTGAGCGACCGTCTCTGCTGTGGCCGGAAAGCATATTCGGTTGTGTACGATACACCAATTGATGAATTGCTTGCGTGAGGATGCATATGCGTCCATCGTTGACTGTCTTTTCTTGCCTTGGCTTGCCCATATTGCTATGTCAAAGTCGTTAAGTACGACGTGGCCTGTAGTAAGAAAACAAATCTAATTAGCAAAATCAAATAAGACTGCAAGCATGTGCCACTGAGGTCTATGTATATGTAGCGGGTGTGTGGGCCATGTTGGTGCTAGCGTATACGCCGCGGGTGGTAATGGGAATGAATCCCTCGCGTGTTCAAGCACTTGAGGCCACCAAGGTCTTCCCTTCCATTTGGGTATCACAAACGCAACTCGCTTGCGTTCTTTCAGTGCGAGAAGAATTGACTGTCCTATCTGCCCGAAGTTCGGTGCCCACACGTCTCTGATCGTTATGTGCCATCGGTAGGTGATTGCCTTTATGATATCCGGGTGGACAGTCAAGCTAGTCAAGCAGGCAGTCAGTGCCTTTGAGTTCGCGTCTGCCCTTGTGTTACGTGAGCGTTCCACTCATCCCCAGAGTTTGTTTTTGATGTTGAGCCGCTCCGTGTATGCATTATCAATTATTTTACATAACTGCGTGAGGTGTGGGCATTTTCGTGAGCCGCCTTTCTGTAAGTCTATTACAGCGTTGGCTGAATCGAAGACAGTGAGCACGGTGTTAAGATTACTCAAAATGTGTCTGAAGTGTAGTGGGACCACTGTGGCTGCCCAGAGCTCTGTGGGTGGAAGAGGTGCCGATGAGTTCGGTGGGCAATGGTATAGTCACGTCCATATTCAGTACGTGGCCACCTACTGCAAATTCCCCCGCGTCGAGCCTCAGCTCGATGTCCGTCCGTGCCTGGAAGATAGCTCGTTTGCATTTCAGTGGGTCTCGCAGAATGTGGAGCCAATGTTGGAGTTCTTCACTGAGCTCCGACCCTGTTGAGGTGCAAATGGTATCCCGTTCGATCCTCTTGCAGTGCACGACTGTTGCCAGCGTGACTCGCGTGAATTGCATTGCGTTCTGAAGCGCTAGTGTCAACGCGATGATCGAAGCAGCAGTCGAGTGTAGCTGTTTGACTGACGCTCCGTGAGCCGAGTGAAAGTCGCTTAGTAGCTGGAGGATTGAGCGCAGTAGCTTCAACCTTTTTTCCTCCTAGTCTCGCTCTCTACTTCTATCTATCTATCCATCTATCTATCTATCTATATATCTATCTATCTATCTATCCATCTATCTAACTATCTACCTATCTACTACCTAACTACCTACCTACCAACTTACCTACCTACCCACCTACCTACCTATCTACCTACCTCTCTACCTACCACCTACCTATAGCTGCTGGGGTCAGTGTCAGTGGCCACCAGTCTCGCTCTCTACTTCTGCGCTTCCGTACGAGTACATAGCTCACAACGCGCTGTGGCTTTTGATGGGCGTCGTGATCAATCTGGTCAGATAGATAGATAGATAGATAGATAGATAGATAGATAGATAGATAGATAGATAGATAGATAGATAGGTAGATAGCGTACAACGCGCTGTGGCTTTTGATGGGCGTCGTGGTCAATCTGGTCAGATAGATAGATAGATAGATAGATAGATAGATAGATAGATAGATAGATAGATAGATAGATAGATAGATAGATAGATAGATAGAGTGGCAACTGACGCTGACCCCAGCAGCTATAGGTAGGTAGGTAGGCAGGTAGATAGGTAGGTGGGTAGGTAGGTAGGTGGGTAGGTAGGTAGGTGGGTAGGTAGGTAGGTAGATAGGTAGGTAGGTAGGTAGGTAGGTAGATAGGCAGGCAGGTAGGTAGATTGATAGATAGTTGATAGATAGGTAGATAGATAGAAAGATAGAAAGAAAGATAGATAGATAGATAGATAGATAGATAGATAGATGTATAGGTGGGTGGGTAGATGGATAACAACCGACGATGAACAGAGCAGGATAGTATGTATATGAGTATGTATGTATACGTATGTATGTATATATGTATGTATGTATGTATGTATGTATGTGTGTGTATGTGTGTATGTATGCATGTATGTATGATAGGTAGACAGACAGATAAATAGATAGATAGATAGACAGACAGACAGATAGATAGATAGATAGATAGATAGATAGATAGATAGATAGATAGATAGATATGTTTGGTCTATCAGCTCTGCATATCCGATAGATAGATAGATAGATAGATAGATAGATAGATAGATAGATAGATAGATAGATGGATAGATAGATAGATAGATAGATAGATAGATAGATAGATAGATAGATAGATAGATAGATAGATAGATAGATGATTGCTTACAGTAGCTATGATGGAGAGCCGCTTCAGTTTGATCAAAAGACGTGCATTTGACTCCCTAGACAGACAGACAGATAGATAGATAGATAGATAGATAGATAGATAGATAGATAGATAGATAGATAGATAGATAGATAGATAGATAGATACACAAGAGAAGTCATTGCGACTCAGTTTGATCCAAGGACGTCCATATGACTCCCTAGACAGACGGACAGACAGATAGATAGATAGATAGATAGATAGATAGATAGATAGATAGATAGATAGATAGATAGATAGATAGATAGATAGATAGATAGATAGATAGATAGATAGATAGATAGATAGATAGATAGATAGATAGATAGATAGATAGATAGATAGATAGATAGATAGATAGATAGATAGATAGATAGATAGATAAGAGACGTCTATGTGAATCACTGGACGCACGCGATATGCATGAATAAATTAATAAATGCATGCATGTATCTATATACGTATGCATGCATCATGTCTGTATGTATTTTTGTACTAACTGGTATGTATGTATGTATGTATGTATGTATGTGTATGTATGTATGTATGTATGTATGTATGCATATATATATGTATGTATGTATGTATGTATGTATGTATGTATGTATGCATGCATGTATGCATGTATGTGTATGTGTATGTATGTATGTACGTATGTACGTATGTATATATGTACGTATGTACGTAATGTATGTACATATGTACATATGTATGCATGTATGTATGTATGTATGTATGTATGTATATATGTGTGCATGTATGTATGTATGTATGTATGTATTTGTGTATGTATGTATGTACCCCATGGGCGAGCCGTTGCTCAACTGTTGCTGGATAATGCTCATCACCCTTCGTACATAGCCCAGCAAGGTCACCAGTAGAGGCAGCGCCTGAACCAAGAAAAACGCCCAGAAATTGTGAAGTTAGGACAGCGCTAACTCCAAGGGCAGACACAACCCCAAAAATGAGAGTCAAGGCCAGATTAGCAGGGCTATTCCCTTCCCAAGGTAGAAGGAGCGGACCAATGGTCGCGTGATAGGCTTCGATTGCAGTCCTTGGACTTGCTTACTACTGTTTGACCCACCATGTTGAAACCTGATTTTTGTGGCTACCGAGACATAAATGAAGAGGAACAAGACCATGTGCGCCCAGAAGCAGGCGTGATGAAATTCGAACAGCACGTTCACTACGATTGAATTCTCCAGGATACGAAACATGGTAACCTGTCGGATGATTACTAATACCAGCCCAGACACAGCGAACAGGAACACGCAAAAATTGGGGGTCACTGCAGCCATCTTCAGCCAGCAGAGCAATCCTTGTGTTTTTCCTTGCACGAAACGGAACCTTTGTGTTTTCCACAGGAAGTAGAGAGTGAACAGCAAGAAAACTCCCTGCACGATCCCAACAATGCAAAACCACTGCAACCAGACTGAGCACTGAGTCAGAGTCACCATCTCACCTGACAAAGCATATAAAGATTGAACTACTGCAAAAAGGCAAAGATAGTAGGAGAAATTAGAAGATAGCAATACTGGAACTGTACAGAAAACGGACACAAGGCCTGTGACCGAAGGTGGAACGGCTTGGACTGCATGGTGTCAGAAGAAGCATACGAGCATTCATACATAATGGTGATGCATAGGTTCTAGAAAAGCACAGGAGAGATTGAGGAACAAAACATGTGTGATGACTGAATTGCAGTCATTTTAGTCATTTTGTTGTCAGGTTTGAAAATCAGTTTATTTCAGTCTGATTACCAAAACTATCTATGTTGATCTGCAAAACGGCAGAGTGCATTCCTCCCAGCTAATTGTTCCTCACAGCCACTAGTGTACCTGTTGATCATGAGAAGTGAACGCCCCAAGAATGTTGAGTCGTTGCCCGTCCCTGACTCGCACTTGGCGGGACCAACAACAGTCGGAGTCCACCATCACTCTGGCGAAATCAAGATTGAAAAGTGCCCACTACCGACTACTATCTTACTACAGCACTCAGCGACGAATTGCAATTGCGCACTCCATCCAAGTGCAGCCTTTGAGAGTCAACGCGTTCGAACGGTTTTTACGGTCGCAGTTTGAAGACCGATTTTAACGGTTAGTTTACAGACAAGCGTAAAAAAGAAATTATAGGCCGGAACAGTTTGACTGGCAAAGCTATCCTGAGAACTTGAATGGAGGAGAGAAAAAGTAAAAATGAATGAACCAAAACAAAGTTGTCCATTATTTTTGAATAGAATGAATGAAACAAAAGTAACAAAAGAGAAGAAAAGAAAAGAAAAAGAGCGAATGGGTCCGGATTAGTTGTGGTAGGTAAAAACGAGACGGGAGTTTGTGTGGGTTTGGAAGCTCTGACATTTGTTCTCGTGAATTCCGTTTATTTCGACATTAGTGGACTACTTTCTGTTCCCCTTTTCCTGTACACAAGACACTTCTTTATATGCGTTTTCCCTTGTAACAAGACACTTCCATATATTCGTTTTCCCTTTCTTCTCCGCCCACGTATGTATGTCTCTCAATGTCTGTGTCTGTATGTCTCTATGTATGTCTCTATGTATTGTATTGTATTGTATTGTAAGATCTAATGTAGTATTGTATTGTATTGTATGTACGCATGTTTGCATGTATGCGAGTCTTGTATGTATGTATGTATGTATGTATGTACATTATGTATGTATATATGATTGTATGTATGTATTTATGTATGTATGTATGTATGTATGTATGCATGTATGTATGTATGTATGTGTATGTATGTATGTGTTTGTGTGTGTGTATGTTATGTATGTATGTAATAATACAAAAAAGGTGAACAGAACAAAATAGAAGGGGGGGGGGGGGGACAAAAATGAGAACACAAAGACTGAAAAGACAAGAAAAGAAAAGGATGTGTGTATGCTTGTATGCATTTATGTATGTATTTATGTATGTACATACATACATGCGATACATACACAAATACATACATACATACACAAGCTTGCATATATGTACGTACATTCAATTAGAATTATTATTATTAGTAGTAGTATTATTATTATTATTATTATTATTATTATTATTATTATTATTATTATTATTATTATTATTATTATTATTATTATTATTATTATTATTATCCTGTCGTTCTTTCTTTGTTTCTTGCTCTCTTCACGTGTCTATTACTTGTTCTATTCTCCTGTTTGTTATTGTCACTGTTATTATTATTATTATTATTATTATTATTATTATTATTATTATTATTATTATTATTATTATTATTATTATTATTATTATTATTATTATGGACACCGTGATAGCCCAGTGGTCAAGTTCTACCATCTGGGCCCTGTCGCCAGTTCGATTCCCGTCGGTGCCACCAGTATTTTCATTGAACATACCGGTCTATTTCTGGACCAGTATTTTCATTGAACATACCGGCCCGTCTGGAAGTGTTGGAACTGCCCTTGCGGGGGTGTCATTAGAGCTTATCGTCAATTCTTCGTACTCCCCTCACGGGTGAGACGATGGAGGCGCATGTGCAGAAATGCATCAGCCATTGACAGAGAGGCACTATTATTATTATTATTATTATTATTATTATTATCATTATTATCATTATTATTATTAGGGAGTACATAGGCCATCGGTCCTTTCCATGGGCTGATTGGTATAAAGCTCCTAGAGTAATGTTCTATGCCGTCACTTCCTTTATTCCACCGATTGGTGTGGAGACTTTCCTTATGGAATGGAGGACTGGATGCACATGGCCTTTTGGCTCAGCAATTGGCAGGAGATACACTAAAATTATTATTATTTTTATTATTATTATTATTATTATTATTATTATTCTTTTTATTGTTGTCGTTGTTGTTGTTGTTGTTGTATTCATCTGTCATGGCCGAGCCCAAGGGCCATGCGCCTCCATCCTTCGACCCAACAGTCACAACAGTGAATGCTGGGGAGGGAATATTATTATTATTATTATTATTATTATTATTATTATTATTATTATTATTATTATTATTATTACCGCCAGTC
>WBZZ01004148.1:32500-37500 GCA_019918135.1 Paulinella micropora | reverse complement strand
GGTTAGAGTCACTCTTCCCTCCCCAACATACTCACTGTAGTCCCTGTTGGGTCGAGGGATGGAGGCGCATGGCCCTCGGGCTCAGCCATGACAGATCAATATATATATTATTATTATTATTATTATTATTATTATTATTGTGGACACCGTGATAGCCCAGTGGTCAAGTTCTACCATCTGGGCCCTGTCGCCAGTTCGATTCCCGTCGGTGCCACCAGTATTTTCATTGAACATACCGGTCTATTTCTGGACCAGTATTTTCATTGAACATACCGCCCCGTCTGGAAGTGTTGGAACTGCCCTTGCGGGGGTGTCATTAGAGCTTATCGTCAATTCTTCGTACTCCCCTCACGGGTGAGACGATGGAGGCGCATGTGCAGAAATGCATCAGCCATTGACAGAGAAGCACTATTATTATTATTATTATTATTATTATTATTATTATTAATGGAGGCACATGTCCAGGATCTGGATCTGATGCTATAGTCTGAGGAAGCCTATTATTATTATTATTATTATTATTATTATTATTATTATTATTATGGACACCGTGATAGCCCAGTGGTCAAGTTCTACCATCTGGGCCCTGTCGCCAGTTCGATTCCCGTCGGTGCCACCAGTATTTTCATTGAACATACCGGTCTATTTCTGGACCAGTATTTTCATTGAACATACCGGCCCGTCTGGAAGTGTTGGAACTGCCCTTGCGGGGGTGTCATTAGAGCTTATCGTCAATTCTTCGTACTCCCCTCACGGGTGAGACGATGGAGGCGCATGTGCAGAAATGCATCAGCCATTGACAGAGAAGCACTATAATTATTATTATTATTATTATTATTATTATTATTATTATTATTATTATTATTCTGCTGCTGCTGCTGCTTCTTCCTGCTCCTCTCCCTCCTCCTCTTCCTCCTCTTCCTCCTCCTCTTCTTCCTCTTCTTCCTCTTCCTCTTCCTCTTCCTCTTCCTCTTCTTCTCTTTTTCTACTTTCTCTCCCTCCTTACTGAAAAGTATCCCTTATTGTTAAAATCACAAAGTACCGCAATTGCATGATTCAGAGCTTGCTACTTTCATGTCTATTTTATCTTACATATACACTTATAAATGGTATTAATTGCCCAGGCGGAGGCACGATGCTGGGCCGGTGGCAGATGGCTTGAGCATCGGCCGCTCAGCGCACACTGCTCGCCTGCGCCGGGGCAGCAGCTTGTGCACAGCAGACACACACAAGCAGCAGGCGCCGCGGCAGGCTGGAGCTGGTGTGGTACATACATACATACATACATACATACATACATGAATACATACATACATACATACATGCATGCATACATACATATATACATACATACATGCGTATACATACATACGTTCACATCTCATGTATATATGTATGTATGTATGTATGTATGTATGTATGTATGTATGTATTTTATGTATGTATGTTATGTATGTATGTATGTATGTATGTATGTATGTATGTGTGTGTGTGTGTATGTATGTATGTATGTAATGTAATGTAATGTAATGTAATGTATGTATGTATGAATGTATGTATGTTATGTTATGTTATGTTGTGTTATGTTGTGTTATGTTATCTTATGTTATCTTATGTTATCTTATGTTATCTTATCTTATGTTATGTTATGTTATGTTACGTACTGTACTGTACTGTACTGTACTGTACTGTTATGTTATGTTACGTTATTTATGTTATGTTATGTTATGTTGTGTTGTGTTGTGTTGTGTTGTGTTGTGTTGTGTGTTGTGTTGTGTTGTGTTATGTTATGTTTTGTTATGTTATGTTATGTTATGTTATGTATGTATGTATGTGTGTGTGTGTGTGTGTTTTACGTATGTCATGTATGTCATGTCTGTCTGTAGCGTGCGGGCGACGTGGGTTAGGCGGGCGACGTGGGTTAGGCGGGGCGGGATGGTGTCGCTGTCCCGCACGATCCAGCTGCAGGTGCGATCGTCCACACAACATAACATAACATAACATAACACAACATAACATAACATAACATAACATGACATAACATTACAGAACAGAACTTAACATGACATAACATGACATAACATAACATAACATAACATAACATAACATACCATAACATAACATAACATAACATAACATAACATAGCATACACACATACCGCGCGCGCCAAACCCTACCCTAACCGTAGCCCTGACCTCAACTTGACTGTCAGGTGATCGTGTACCGCGCTCGGAAGCTGGTGGCCGCTGACCACGACGGCTTTTCCGACCCGTACTGCATACTGCGCATAGGCAAGGAGGAGAAGAAAACATCAGTGCGCAACAAGGTATCTATGTATGTGTGTATGTGTGTGTGTGTATGTATGTATGTATGTATGTATGTATGTACGTATGTATGTATGTATATATGTATGTTATGTATGTATGCATGTATGCATATATGTATGTATGTATGTATGTATGTATGTATGTATGTATGTAATGTATGTATGTTATGTATGTATGTATGTATGTATGTATGTATGTATGTGTATGTATATATGTATGTATGTATGTATGTAATGTAATGTAATGTAATGTAATGTAATGTAATATACATTGTAATGTAATGTAATGTAATGTCATGTAACGTAACGTAACGTAACGTAATGTAATGTAATGTAATGTAATGTAACGTAACGTAACGTAATGTAATCTAATGTAATCTAATGTAATCTAATGTAGTCTAAGGTAATGTCATGTCATGTCATGTCATGTCATGTCATGTTGTGTTGTGTTGTGTTGTGTCGTATCGTGTCGTGTCGTGTCGTGTTGTGTTGTGTTGTGTTGTGTTGTGTTATGTTAATGTTATGTATGTATGTATGTATGTGTAGACCTTGAACCCCAAGTGGGGCGGCGAGGACGGCAAGGGAGAGATCTTTACCTTCCAGGTGAGACTCGGCGTGGACTTCTTCCTGTTTGTTGACATCTACGACAAGGACAAGACGAGCACCGACGACCGGCTGGGCTGCGTGCACATTCCCTTGTTATGTGTTTCGGGAGGACACGGCAAGAAATGGTATGCGGTGGAACGCAGCCACGGTAGAATACATGCATACATACAAACATACATGCATACATGCATACATACATACATACATACATACGTACATACATACATACATACAGGCCGCGTGCCTGTGTCGGGAGAGATCCAGCTTGCTCTTCGCCTGACGGTCTATCTATCATTCTATCTATCTATCTATCTATCTATCTATCTATCTATCTATCTATCTATCTATCTATCTATATATCTATCTATCTATCTATCTATCTATCTCAGACAGAGAATTAGGGGATGGTGTGGGTGTGCTGGGCCCGTGGTGGGGTGCCTTATGTGTGCCCAGCCATACGCCTATAAGTCACATGCCGAAATAGCGACGGGAAGCACAATCCTGTTCCCTCAGGGTGCCCTTTCTCGCTTGTTGAGCCCGGAATAAAACCCACAGTGCTCTGTCGGTTTATGCTAGACTGTCGATGTCACAGTCTCGAAACTCCATCTGCTTACTGGGCCCTCTGTAATGGAGGTGGGAGCTCGTTCTGCAAGGGGCGCTTATGGAACGAGCCCTGGCCCCGCCTGGTACTAGGGAGCTTTGGTATCGCCTGTATCAGTCCCTTCCGTGCAAACATCACGGCTTAGCTGGGCATCGGGTTAATACTTTACCCACAGACTTCCTGGGTTGACGAAATCAGAAGCTCCTTTTTTCTGACATTAGTCGATATCTCATCTATCTATCTATCTATCTATCTATCTATCTATCTATCTATCTATCTATCTATCTATCTATCTATCTATCTATCTATCTGTCTATTTATCTATCTATCTTTCTATCTATCCAGCTGCCAAGGTGCAACAGGTTCAGGCCTCGAGGTGCATACCTAACCATATTTATCTATCTATCTATCTATCTATCTATCTATCTATCTATCTATCTATCTATCTATCTATATATCTATCTATCTATCTATCTATCTATCTATCTATCTATCTATCTATCTATCTATCTATCTATATCCATATCTATATCTGTATATATATATAATATATATATACATAAAATTATATATATATGTACATATACACACACACACACATACATATATATATATATATATATATTTATATATATATATGCCTGTCTGTTTAGGGTTCGCTCAGCACGCCTATCAAGCTGCACATGAAGGAGCTCAAATTCCTCACGCAGGTACGTATGTATGTATGTGTGTATGTATGTATGCATGCATGTATGTATGTATGTATGTATGTATGTATGTATGTGTATGTATGTATGTATATATGTATGTATGTATGTATGTATGTATGTATGTATGTATGTATGTGTATATGTATGTATGTTTTTAGGAGTTCAGCACGTTCCAGTGCAAGCGCTTGGTGGTGGACGATAAACAGGTGTATATGTATGTATGTATGTATGTATGTATGTATGTATATATGTATGTATACAGTACTTATTCCCCGGCGCGCTGGAGAAGATGGAGCTAGTGGCCGAGAAGGTCTGTCTGTCTATCTATCTATCTATCTATCTATCTATCTATCTATCTATCTATCTATCTAAGACGTGTCCCAAACAAAGGACCGGATTTTGATTCTTTTTCTCTCTGAGAAGCCAAGATAGCTGTTTTATTCCATATGCACAAATTACAGGCCCGTAGAAATAGTGTTATCTAGCCTATATGCATGGGGCTGGAACCCCGTCGAAGGAAGAAGAGAGAAAAAAACTTAGGGAAATTACTATAAAAAAATTTGGAGCGACCGCAGATGGGATGTCCGTCATATTCGGTCGTTACCGAAGGGATGTCCCGGAACGGATCTGAGTTGGAATGTCCTAGCATGCCTTCCAAGACGTTCCACAGCATTCAGCATCCCCGAGCCTCAAGCTCTTGTTCCGTGATAAATCCGAGGTGGAAAATTTTTTAGAACAAGACTTGAATTTTTTTTA